>JAYMSL010000984.1:0-19332 GCA_036897195.1 Plantago coronopus
ATATAATCCTTCGTCAAAGAAATGTTCAAAGTGTTCGCAATTTCCAAATACCAATAATGTAATATTGAGTATAATGAACTATGTATGCAGTATGCTCCTTTAAAGTTGAAACCAAAGCTTCTCCTTGTTATCGTCTACGGTCATTTTGGCCTATCTCTAACACTTGGAAGTTCCAAGTTGTTGTGGAATTCAGAAATTTAAGGTGATTACTCTTACTCTTTTTAGGCTGTAACTTTTGTTGAACTTGAGGCCAAACCTCCTCCCCACCCTTGAGAGTAATTCAGTATACTGCTACGTTCAGTGTGATTGCTGTCTGAATTCCTCCCTTGTGTCCTGTTCACTTTGGCATACTATCTTTCTTGACTGAAGAATGTCTTTGCAACGAGTGTACTTTAGGATGATTGAGTTACAAATATTATTATGTCGAACTATATAAGGTAAGTTGGTAATGACTTTTAAAAGCATCAACTCTCGTATACTCCAAATGAACATTTACCAGGTGCTACACATGCTGCTAATTTCTCTATCATTTTGCCTAACATATATTATATTGAATAAGGTTGCCATATATGGATTGACACAATCAAGATTTGCATTAAGTGATGACAATTTGCCAAACTTGGGTCTAGTATGATGAAATTGATCATCATATGTTCACAAGACATTCTTCGGAAACCACATTCTAGAATAAGATCTCTAGCATAGAATCCTCCTGGAAGTCATCTTTCCCATTACCTTGTAAAGTGAATAATGATCCAGAAGCACTTGAAAGCACCAAGAAGTTTCAGAAAACATGAGCTAAAGAAACTTGTATGCCGGGGGTTATTTCTTTTAGTCTCGATGGAGATGTTGCTTTGTGCCATTCTCAAGCCATCAATCTGTAAGTCTATCTATCCTTGTTTGTAGAGGTCAAAATTTAAGTTTAATTATCTACAAATGCATTTCAGCATAATCTTCCTTCTCAGCAAGTACTATTGTTTCTGATATTTTTTACTTATGTTTCTTTCAATTCCGCAGTGAATTTGGGAAAATCAATGACACTAGGTCTGAGAATTATGATAAGCTTAAAATTGCACGGGGAATTACCACTCAAGTGTAAGCCTCTGTTGATACTTTTCACTTAATAAGCAAGAAGAAACAGAATTTCTAACTAATTTGATTTGTTTCCTTGTCATCTTTGTTCCTTTCTGCAGATTCTAAGATTGAGATAGCGACATCGATTTACAATCTCAGCAATGCAAGGTCAGATGTGTACAAAATCAATGGCGACATAAGAGTCGCTAACAGTTTGTCAACTATTTTCGTCCTTTCAAGCTCACAAGTACCAAACGGGAGTGCTAGCTGGACTATAAAACCTTACATTCGGAAATATACCGTAGTAAAAGTCCACCCTGTGAGAGAGTGGAAAATTCAGACCCGGTCACTAGGACAGTTTCCCAGTTGTAGCCGACATTTTAATGCCCCGGCTGTTCTATTCTCTACTGGCGCATTTGCAGTGAACCATTTTCATGTCTTTAACGACATATTCATTCCACTGTACTTGACGACACGACAATTTGATGGAAACGTTGTGCTTCTTGTGACCGATTACCTTATTTGGCAGAAACTCAAAGATACTTACATAAATATCCTTAACAACCTCACCAGGTATGACATCGTGCACCTTGACGGGGAAAAGGGTGTGTTGTGCTTTCCGGAACTGATAGCTGGCCTGAAATCTAACAAAGAGTTCAGCATTGATCCTCTGCAACCGCCACATTATTCCATGACAGGATTCACACAGTTCATGAGAAACGCGTATTCATTAAAGAGAGACGCTGTAACTGATGTTAGAAAGCCTCGGATGCTTCTCATTTCAAGAAAAAAGTCTCGGGTTTTGATCAATGAAGGAGAAGTAGCCAACATGGCTAGAGAATTGGGCTTCGATGTTATTGTGAAAGAGATGGGATCTAAGTTGGCATCGGTCGCACAGTTCGTGAACTCACTCGATGTGATGGTTGGAGTGCACGGTGCTGGACTTACCAATATGATCTTTCTCCCTGAGAAAGCGGTTCTGATACAGATCTCACCCTTTGCTACTGAAAAAATTGCAGAGACGTTCTTCCGTTCGCCTGCAAGGGACATGAACTTGAGGTACATAGACTATACCGCGACGTTTAATGAAAGCTCTTTGGCGAGGAATTATACACTTGACAGTGAGGTATCTAGAGACCCTCCTGGAATTCATGAGAGGAAAGGATGGCTTTATTTTCATGCTTTATATTTCAAAAACCAAGATGTGATTCTTGATCTAGTTAGATTTAAGGCTACTCTTTTGGATGTCTTGAAACTTTTTGGCAATTGACTTCAATATTTGTTGCACAATGGGTTTGAAATGTCTTCTAAGTTGTTTTTGTTCTCTTGAGTTTGGTGTTTCTTCTTTTTCTGCTACACAACAGAGGATGATCATGTTTGTATAGGAGATAGGCCACTTGTAGGAAAATACTCTTGATTAATGATTAGGGATGATAATGAGGTTGGATTGAGGCTATCTAGGGTTCTTTCTTTTGTATCATCACTAGAGAATTAGACCCATTTCTTTATGTACCATAAGGCCATAAGTTAATGTCATCTTTCATTTTCAAAAAAAGTAACTTATGTATACCATGCATTACTACTGTAACGGTCCCATTTCTAATCGATTGAGAACCGACTTTTCGGACTAGTGCGGTTATGCATGAAAAACGACCATACGTGTGGTGTGATATTATCCGTTTTGAGTCAGAGTCCGTATGAATTTGATTTTGGAATCACCCCAAAAGTCCTACGAGGTCATCTTTCCTGAAAAATTAACAAAGGTGTGATATTTTCCTCTTCGAGCGAGAGTTTATACGGATTTGATTTTGGAATCACCCAACCAAAAGTCCTACGTCATCTTTTTATTTTCTGAAAAATTAACTCATGATCCTAATCCCTAATCAAATGAGACCACATTCTTTGGACCGGCGCGGTTACACATGACATAGAAATTTGTTTTAGAAGCAATCAAAAGGTCTCATATTGTTGAGAACGGGGATTGATACTTATATACTCCTTATTCTTGTCATTCTTAACTGATATGAAATGCGGGTATTAATGCTGCATCTTGCAACTAGGGACTAGATGTAAGAAATGACTATCAAAATTGGTCAAGCACTGTAAATTTTAGGTCAATATGAATGGACATTCTTGTCGTTGAAGTGAGATCTAGCAACGCGAGGTCCACGAGACAATTCGAGTACATCAAGAAAGAGATGGGATTTACTGTGACAAAGATTCTACTGCTTTACATATTTTTACCATCACCACTTATTAGAAATTAGAATTTTACAAAAAGAAAAAGTATTATAGCTATTAAATAACCTGATGATAGCTTCACTTAGGTACCAAGTATTCCCCTTTGGCCTTCTTTTTTTTACTTTACCTAAACTAATCTGTTTGTTGTTACTTACACTTATGTGAGATATGAGTACCACTATATATTTGGACATTGTATTACTACACCACTACTACTATACTAGTTAACTCATGGCTTCTGAGAAAGGAGTCCACCACCTCCTCATACCCCCTCCTCCAAATCCCGACGGCTCTTCTCCCGAAACCACCAGCTCCGGTAGCGGAGCTGCCACCCACCGTCGCCGTGGCCGACCTCCAGGGTCCAAAAACAAACCCAAACCGCCTATAATCGTCACTCGCGAGAGCCCAAACGCTCTCCAATCCCATGTCCTGGAAGTATCTCCTGGAAACGACATAGTCGAGAGTGTCTCTGTGTATGCAAGGCGGCGCGGCCGTGGTGTCTGCATCCTCAGTGGTGGTGGTTCTGTTACCGACATCACCATCCAGCAGCCGGAGGGGAGCGTGGTTACGTTGCACGGACAGTTTGAGATTATGTCGTTGACTGGCACGGTTCTGCCACCACCAGCACCACCTGGGGCAGGCGGGTTGTCGATAATGGTGGCAGGGAGGCAGGGGCAGGTGGTGGGAGGGAACGTGGTGGGGGAGTTGGCGGCTGCAGGAGCAGTGGTTTTGATGGCAGCTTCATTTGCAAATGCGGTTTTCGAGAGGTTGCCGCTGGAGGAAGAAGAGGTTAATGATGCTGTGGCGGCTGTTCAGCCTGAGGCGTCGCAGTCCTCAAGTGTCTCTGCTGGCGGTGCCGGCGGAACAGTGGCAAATGAAGGTGGTATTGATGCTGCCGGCGGTTCAGCAGATCTGTTTGGGTGGGAAATTCAACCAGGCCAGCATTTGGATTCATCACTTAAATAATTGTATTGGTACAATGTCTTAAATGTTTCTTTTTCTAACCTGATTGAAATTGTTTGCTTCTCTACTAGTAGTATGTTATCATCTGAGTGAATCTTCAATCGATGGATGGTTATGCGATAGTTTCAGGTCGAATTTTACGCGAATAATGCAGTAAAAAAGAACAACAGTAACTTTCAAGGACGCACATTAACCTAAAGAAAATTGTCAATAACAAAATAATTTGACTATTCAGATCATCTAAGTAAGCAAAGCTACAAGCTACGGGTGGCACGGGGAAAATACCTCCACAAACTAAGATTCGCTAATAAATATTTTCATCCAGTCTAAGAACCTACTAGCAATCAAATGCAGTCCTCAAAAGACCTAGACAACCATACACATGAAATGGTCAAAGCTATACATCCATCACGTTAGGAAGTAACCTGTAGCTACCAGTGCAGCGCCCCATGTTTGGAAGAGGTCATAGCTTCTTAGGAGGTGGGGATGGCTGGTTCAAAAGGAACCCGGACAAAAAGACCTCCATGAAGGCTAACCACAGCAGAGGTATGAAGTGGATCGATTCTTGCAGGCAGAGTTACCACCTGAATAACACAGCACAAGTCATTGTTACTGGGAATATAGCTCTATAAGATGTACACATGCTGTGCAGCTAAAAGAGCAAACCAAAGATCAATCGGTGGTGTACTACGTCCACAGGAAGGTGATCATGTACCACAGTAACAGATTACTGATATAACTCAAACCATCAAGTGTCAGGTATAAATCGTATTATGGAAAGATCAAAGATGTCAACTCCCTTTTATCCAAATAAATGCAAGCCATGCAGTATAGGATTGCTTGATTATTTTTCAAGAATGGATTTGAAAAGAAAAAAAAACAGAAATAATATTAGGAAAGGCAAAACAGTATCAATGAAAGAAGCTTCTTCGTTACATGACTGAAAATACTACTTCCCAACTGTTGCAATGTGTGTTTAAGGGCTTTTAGGAGGGAATGTTCCCCCTTCTACCACCCCTTTAGGGTGTCTAACTTTAGGGAGATAAAATTAAACAAGATAATGTTGATCGTTGAGGGGGTAAAAGTGCAACTTCCCCCATACTGTACTTTGGTGCATGAAAATTTGATTAATTATTCACATTGAAGGCAACAATAACAGAGATGGCACAGAATTTTTTAACCAAGGAAGCGGCAACTGTACCTTTTTGAATGGTGTAATGCCCCACGGGTTGTCGAGCTGTTCAGGCTGACCTGTTATGACTAAACGACCAGCAGGATCTGATTGAACTCGGACCTGATCCACCAAGAAGTAACTTGGCATTAAAAAATACCATGCAAAACAATACGTGTTGTCTCAACATAGGAAGAGTATTACAGTTCAAATCATTGTTTTTCAAATGACCCAGACGTTTATCCAAATTTTCAATACCCCCTTTAAAACTTGAGAGTGGTATGCATAACGTTTAATTCAATAACTGTTCATTCTCAATGATTTTTCTTCTAGTAAATATTTTTGCTGATTAAAAGTTCCATATTTTATAATACATGATATCCACCAACCTGCCTAGATGGAGAAGAACACAGTTCAAAGAGAAATGACAGATGAACAATGATAACGAAAAGATAGTGAAAGAAAAAAGCGATCATCTAGCTCTCTAGCTAGAATAGTTTTGAGAGTTGTTCAGGGAAAGGTTGAACGATATACACACCTCTTCACGTATAAGTCCAGGAACTAGAGCGTAGACCTCGAAACAATCTATCTGCATAAACCAATTGACAAGGAATGGTTCAGATATACATGACAATAATTTATATATGCAGGATGCATAAACATAAAATATTGTTACAAACATACAGTTTGGCGCACGTTGATCTTCACCCAATCAGCTGGGGGGCCAATATCAACCACTGATGCAATCAATCTGTCAATCATAATCAATTTAGAAAAAAAATTAGAAGTCGATGTGAAGAAAAAACACGGTCAAATTAAAATAACAAGCTATGAAATTGATAAAGATTAGGCATATTAGATTTACTCAATGAACCAGTTCTCCTTGGTCGAGGAAAACTGCAGGAGGTGAAGCAGATACACAGGAAACTAAAAGATAAATAAATAAATAAAATAAGAAAGCCAGTTCTGTTCTTTCACAGGATTGAAGTTTTGGGCTTCTGGCATAGGAGAACACAATGCCGTACTGCCATATCAAAACGTCAGAGCAAGCTCAATACTACTGAGATTTGAGAGAGATTAATTTTACTACAAGCACCAAACAGTACTAGAACATAATCTTCACATGGTCAAACAAAAACCACCGGCAACTGCTGATGCCTAGAAGAAGTGTATATTAAAAGGAGTTGTCATCTTCAATTTAATTTTGTCCATATGATATCTTTTAGCAATTGTCCTAACACAACACAAGTTTAATTGTTTGGATCATCATACACATCACTATAGTTAAATTTGCATAAATGCATGTCCTGCTCACCCAAGTAAAGAAAGAAATGGGGTCTTGACCTATGAGTCACCGGAATGTTAGCGAGAAAGAAGAGCAGCATGGATAACTTTATATGATCATACATAACATTCACCATCAGAGCTGCGACTATTGGACAGGAATGTAATAGTGCTTTGTATCCTTACTCTATGATATCTTTCTGGACCAGAGCCACAACATGCAATTAACCTTACTGTCCCACTCATAAAATTCGGCGGGTGAAAGGAAATATGGCTACTGACCGTAAAACTAAATGCAGTCTGAACAGAAAAATAATCCTAACCTCCCCCTAAAAGCAAACTGATGTTTATAACTTGTACCCCTTATAGTAATTAGTAAGCATATAACTAATACAGTGATACTTGCAGTAGGGCTGGCCAAAACTTAAAATATCTGAATTTCACATGTAAGTTCATGGATCAAATTAAATAAAAACAACTTGATTAGAAAGCAACGTTATGCTTCAGAAAACAAACCTAAACACCTTACTCAGAGCATGCAAATGGACAGCAAATTCAACAATAAAGTTGGATCCATTTATAAAACTAATTAGCTATTTCTGTAAGTAAAACCACAATAACACATAAAAAAATAGTAATATGACTTATAATCAGGGAAGGAAATAGATCTTATTTTAACCAGACTTAACTGCTCAGGTATCTCGGTTCGAGCAACTTTATTTGAAGTCTCCAAGTCATTAGCTCTCTTTTGCTTGAGGGGACCTACACCTGTAGATCCAATTTGAAACAAATTAATCCCATGGCCAGTAAGGTCATTTAAAAAATTAAAAATTAAGCGAATATCAATGCTCAATAACGTCCAGAATAGTACGGGTATTGAAGAAAAAGGCGGCCACAGTAGATAATAGCTTACCAATGCTTTTGAGATTCTTCTCACGCTTTGACATGCTGTTTACATTCTTGCTCTATCAAAGTATAATGGCACAAATTAATCAACAGTACAAATAAAAGAAGGTTAGGATCAGGTTTAAGTCGCAAATGTTCAGACCTTTATAAGTGGCTCCACAATCTCACCATTGCCAGAATGTCGTTGTGCATGCCAACCTTGCATAGCACGCGCTGCAGCATCCCTTCTAGCTCTTCCTGTTTCTGATCCAGGATGACCATTTCCCTGGGCAATTGTTTGAAAGTTAATACATACATGAATGGTGATGCCGTTACATACTTATATGAGAATCGCATGTATACACACAAATGTGTGAATCCATACAAGTGAAGATGCACTATTGATAGGTATGCTTGTATACAGAACAGCAATTACACGCAGATGGATGCAGTACACGAACGAGATTATTAAACCGGGGAAACATGAAAGGAACTAGATGCACACACCTCTTTTTCAAGTGGAGGAGCTTCCGTGGGTGTAGCTGCTGGGTAGTACAAAGCACCAATCTGTATCTGGTACTTCTCATATTCCAAGAGAGCCTGACGTATAGTTGAAATGGAAAACTAGTCAATTAAAGCACACCAATTTTATAAATTATGGAAATAAAGAAATAGATGTTATATAAGAGAGCAATAACACAACAGTATTTACTTTTCTTTCTTGTTTTCATACTTCTAATAAAATCTTTGATGGCTAACGATTGACAAGTCCCTAAAGCAATACTACTTCACAGAAAATGCTAAACCCAAACAAATGTGAAGCTGGAATTGTTACCTTCTCAAAGAAAATACGGAAAGTCCAAGAAACTGTGGTACAAGTCCTGCAAAAGGAAGAAAACAATTGTATCAAATGTATGATATTCATATTATTTAGTCTTAAAAAGTAGAGGAGCTAATATACAAGGGGTACAACAAATGTCATGTAAGCAATATGAGAATTTGACAAGTTGTATTAGACCCGTATACTAAGTAACTATATGAAAACCATCAATTCTGTGAATTTTCTATAATGCACAAGTGAGGCACTCATAGTTCATTCAGTTATATCCAACAGAACTGATGCAGCCATACGTGATAATAATTACCGATGCTTGAAAGAAAATGAAGCACAAAAAGATATACTAATTTCCAAAAACAAAAATAGAAACGATGGAAGTAGATACTGATGGTAGAAAGACCAAACAAAAAGAGTGGTTAAAAGAAAATCCAAAGAGAGCTTACTTTGGTGGACGAAATGACTCCCCCACCTGCCGCCATAACTTGCATCCAGTTACCTATTAAGCAAGACACAAGTTTATTAGTACTGACACAACACCAAGGAACATGTTAATGCTACATAGTCAATCTGATAGGTGGACAATGATTCAGTTAACATTGCCTTTATGCATGCAACAACAAAGAACGGTGACAATACTTCCAGAGTATAATTTTTGTAAATTTTTTCTCATGGTGATTTAGGAGTAATTTGCGCTTGAAAATGCGCAAAAAAAAAAAATAGTCAAGTGAAAACTGCAAACCATGATCCGGGATGGAGGAGTAAAATATATGAGTTGACACAGCCACACAATAAACATGTGAATATTATGTTAAATTCTTATCAATACTAATTCTTATGCAGCCAGAAAAGAAAGATAAGGAGACACTGAAGAATCAGTGATGCGAAGATGTGATATGGATACATAACACGAATGCTTTTTTCTGAATTTATTACACAATCACGAAATGCTTGTACTTTCGCTCGCATGCTAGTTGCCTCTTTAGGTACTCAGAAACCCTACGCACATTTGGCACGGTATGCAGGGGTGGGCACATACTGTACGCAGAAATAAAACCCTGTTAGAAAGGCTAGGGTATACTTACTTTGTCATAACCTCCCAGTCTAATCACTGCTCTCCATAACCTGACAGCAAACAACGCACCATATTAATATAGCAGCATCTATAGAACAATCATTAGCAAGATTTGAAAACAAGTCATGCTTACTTGAGGCAATTAAGTGGCTGCTGATAAAATCTAGGTGGTTTGAAGTCCATCCCCTTCTGCCGATAAAAACTTTCAACTTCATTCATGAATGCAGCCTGTTCCTCTGGGGATCCATCATCATCTTCTGGCATCTAACAACCAAAGAAGGAATATTATCAACTGGAGTTTTAAAGATGGCCACGCTAAATTTAATATTCAAAATCAGAATTTCATTCATGATGTATATCAATCATTACCAAAGGAAGAGTTTCATGAGTATGAGTAGTCCTCATTGGTTGGTCACTAGAGTCTTCAGCTGTTGAAGGTGAAGATCTGACAAGGGCATTGAGTGAAACATTGCGCTGGTCTGGAGGTGGCGGATAGTCACCATGTTTGGGAGCAGGTTTACTTTTCTGAATGTTCCCACCACTTGCGCGATATACTTTCTTCTGTTCTGGCAGCTCCTCTTTAGCAGCTTTAACTGGCTTAACATCAGTTGCATCTGCCATTTCCTCATCCTTCTCCAGGGGAACCTCGTCAAGAGCAGCACTCTGGCTTTGAGTTTTAGGAGTTCCGTTACTAGTTGAAATTGGCATACTTTCTTCAGGATCAGTCCTCCCTGTACCATCCTCCAGATCTTTTTTCCCCATAGCACCATTTTCAGCACTATCTCGATCCTCCCCGCCAGATTCTTCTTGAATTTCTTCTCCAGCTTCATCACTAGATCTGTCCTCCAAATTTTTAGCATGATATCCATCCTCGATACTGGTCTCCATTAAAACACCTTCCTTCACCCCACCACTAACAGCTCCTCCTTCAATCACCCCAGCACTGACATCAGTTTGTTTCTCCATTGCACCTTTATCAGCAGTCGGCTCTTCTGATCCAGCGTCAGGTGTCTCTTCAGTCATATCTTTGGTATTGACAATTTCCCCACCTGAAGATACAGCATCATTTATTTCCTCCTTTCTTAGCTTGTCAGCGGCACTGCCTTCATTATCACTCTTATTTCCATCCGCGTGCAAATTTTCTCCATCGCTTCTACCCTCATTGGCAGCCACTTTAACTTCAGGCTGTTGAACATTATCTCCCATCTCACGAGGGTGCTCTATAGCATCCTCCATCTCCCTTCACTCTTACCAGCTCAATATCTACATAAAACCACACAAAAAACCCCCCCATATATCAGA
Source organism: Plantago coronopus (assembly GCA_036897195.1). NCBI lineage: Eukaryota > Viridiplantae > Streptophyta > Magnoliopsida > Lamiales > Plantaginaceae > Plantago > Plantago coronopus. Next base: position 10,831 of record JAYMSL010000984.1, read on the forward strand.
GGCTTAGCCCCATATCACCATAAGGAAAAAAAAACAGTCAAACAACAAAAATAACTTTAAAAATAAAATTAAAATAATCAGTTGCAGACAATTTTAATAGAATATAACCTACAGCGACACTTTATTCTTATCACGTACGGCAAAATTCAAATTCAGTCGCCACAGCTATTACCACCTCTCTTCAGCCCTAATTCCGGCTCACATCTCAACAAGATTGCAAATTATCACTAATTCTCAACATAACTAATCGGCATAAGCCCAAAAACACAACACTAATCAGAGTCCAGCTCAATTCAATCAATTCAATTTAATTCGAAATTTACCGTAATCAGTGTACTCACCGCAAAAACGCGCAGACGCAGATGGTTTCAGAGCTCACCAAGGTACCAATGGAGGTGCAATTAAACGTAGGGATTCAGTGAGATGCTAGAATTGAGCTTGGATAAATAAATTACCTGATAAATAAAATTGACAAATTCTTTTTCACTAATAGATAAGGTGCAATTGGGAAACGCCTTTGCGAGGTACGCCGGAGAGATTAATCGGTGCGGTGGAGAGAGAAAGGGGATTGCGGCGGAGAGAGGCGTAGCTACGGCAGAATGTGAGAGTGAAGAATTGAAAATTGGTGTTTGGGTAATAAAAAAGTTGCATCAGCACCTGGAGATATGGTGTAATGGAATCGAGTTAAATGTCCGTTGTGCCCCCTGGGATTTATTGGATTTTTATTTTATTTTTTTGTTTCGTCTTCATCGGATTTTTTTTTTTTCAAACGGCAAAAGATTGACTCGAATTCTGACCTATTGATTAGAGTTAAAGCGTATTACTAACTTGGTTTGCGCTTCGTTGTCTTAAGATGTGTTGTAGTAAGGTTGTATCATAATTCATAAATTAATTTTTCTGTAATTTTATCAGTGTTGGTGAATCTCGATACATTATGAGATATGTTGTATTGAGCTCAACCGTAACTCATAATTGATTTTTTTGTTGTTTGATCGGGATGGGTGAATCTCAATACTTGTAAATTATGTTGTGCTAAACTTGTATTATAACTTATGGAGTACTGAGGCTCTGTTTAATGTAACTTAAGTTCAATTCAGATCACTTCAGATCAAGTTTGTTTTAGTTGAAATCTATACTACAGGTCAGGTCAGTTCAGTTTTAATATTTTCAGATGAATAAAAAATACTAGCATAATTGATTTTCCAACGGGATTGGTGAATCTCGATGCATTTTAGCTCGTATCATCTCATAACTTGGGTTTAGTGCTAATGTAACGCATTGTTTGTGAATTATTAAGTGAAGTTATCGCGAAGGTTGTGAATTCTACATAAATGGTTGAAATTGCAATCATCGCAACTCTCAGTGTATATCAGGTAAATTTGAAAGTAATTACCATTGAAAGTTTGGATAAACTCATAATTGATCCAATTGTTCGGAGTTGATATTATCCGGTCATTGTATTAAATATGTGATCGTACTACAGATGAAGAATAAATATATCTGTCCTTTTCCGTCGATTAAATTCTTCAAGAAATCAACTGAGGTTAGGCAAGAAGTTTCTCAAATAAGAAAAAGGTAATCGAACATATTAATCGTGAATTCTAACTAGCTAGTTTAACATTTAAAGGAAGTTATTCAGGATATTGGAAAAAATGAACCATATTACAATTCTTTAATAAAGATCATGTACAAGACATACATATAAATAGCATCGAACTATTATGAAGTTAAGTTTTCGTATAAGACGGATACGATAAATGCCTCTTTAAAACATTCATATTACTCAAATGTCAAGTCCCATAGTACTTTTTTTCACTTAGCTAGCAAGAAAAGTTATTTATTTTCCCAATTGATTATTATTATAAAATAATAAGTAGTTACACATGAATTACCTAGGTCTAATTTTCAAATCTTACTTTATTTCACATTTCAATTGTCCCAACAATTAAAAAAATCTACTCCACAATTCATACCCTGCCAACAATTAAAAAAGAAAAAAAAAATTGTCCCAAACCAACCTGTATTTAACAAAAAGCTAGGCTGCCCCCTGAGTTTTTCCATTGAATGACTAATATCCCATATTTCAAAGTGAAAGTTGTTATATATATTAAAGCAAATTTACAAAATATGGTTTTTCTATAATACTATATGAGGGAGATATCGTCAAGATTAATGTCGACGCTGCCTTTAATGCAAGCACTAGAGCAGCTCGGTTGGGACTAGTGGCAAGGGACAGAACGGGTGTGATATTGCACTGGCGACAAAGAAAGTTTGATAATGTCTTGAGTGCAGAGGTTAGTGAGATTTTGGCAATCAAGTGCCGTCTGAGCTTGGCAACAGAGAAGGCTTGGCAGAGGATCTGTGTGGAAAGTGATTGCAAACGGGCTATCGATGCGTTGCATTCCCCCGAGCGGAGGTTATCAGTGGCTGGGCATATTCTTGACGAGATCCAAGACGATGCGGAAAGCTTCGAACATCTCACCTTTGCATATGTTAGCAGAACAGCAAACGGCACAGCTCATGAGTTAGCTAGTAAGCTAGTTAGGAATGCAGATGGTTGTTCTAATCTGCCTAGTTAGTCACAGTGATTTCATTTGACTTTCTTGTAACAATGATTTAATTCCTATGAATGAAAATTTGACTCTCGAAAAAAAAATAATACTATATGACAAAAAATTGTATTTGGATCAATTTTAATTTGATTTCTTTTCCGTTTTTTTAGAAAATTTTAATTTGATTTCCAAACACGTATTTGTATTGTAAACTGCTCAACTTTAAATGCTGTGAAAAAGGCAATCTTCCAATATTTTGGACAGCATGATACTCCCAAGTCCCAAGGAGAATACCTTTTATTTACTTATGCTTTTCATTTTAGCCTCCAATTAGACTTTGTGATTTAATTAAAAACGATGTTAGTTTTTTTTTTAGGACCGTAAAACCGTACTGTTTAAGTAATGAAGTTTTTTTTAGAGTAGATAAAAAACCTTAAATGTTGCAAAATGGCTTTAAAATGTATTGTTCTATAAACCTGCTAATCTGTTTGAACAGTTATTTTCAGCCACCTGTCAAAAAACAAACTAATCCCAATTAACAAACAATTATCCTTGTCTTCTTCCCTTTTACCCTACAACAATTCCCTTTTTTCGTTTTATTGCTAGCTCAAGTACTCAGTGATTAATTCTTGATCTGGTAACTGAACTTATTGATCCGTTATACTTGTCATGATTTCTTGTACTACAGATCATTATTATGTATCATATTTTTGTGTTTGCATGCTGTGTGTACAATTATGTCTTTTTCTTGTTTGTTTTCACCTTTCTAGTATTTGTGATGTTGATTTGTAATGTGGCATTTTGCATCAATCAGCATGCTTGCAACCTGTCCCTACAAAGATTAGACATAAAACCAAAAAGAAACTTAGGTAAAGAGATAGAGACCTCATGATTAAGCCAATGTGTTGAAATGGATGTACCATGTTCTTGAAGATTTCCCTGTCTTTATTTGCTGATGACATGTTGAATAAGTAGCTGGTTAAGTTTGTTGGTTCGTGCTCGAACCCAGATTACGACTGTCTGTGACTTTAGGACTAGATTTCATGGAAACAGTATGACGAAATTAGGCCAGAGGACTGTAGGGTGACTCTGGGACTAGATTCCATGGAAACTGTGCGGCGTAATTAGGGCAGAGTGACGACTGTATGTGACTCTGGGACTAGATTCCATGGAAACTGTAGGGCGTGATTATGCCAGAGTGACGGCTGTATGTGACTTAAGGACTAGATTCCATGGAAACTGTTACAACGTAAATTAGGCCACCAGACCACTTGCTTCTGCAGTTATTTTCTGATCTTTTGTTTCCTTGGTTAAAATGTATCGTACACACTCACTATAAGAAGCACGGTGTTGAGTGAACAATGTTTTGGTTTTTGCAGGTTTGGATCTTTATAAATATGTTTTATATGTGCTATTTTGATGATTTTGTGTCCTTGACTTAGCAGAAAGCTCAAATGTGGTAGTTTTGGTGGAGATTGCAGCAACATGAAGCTCTTAAATCTCTTTATTGCTTCATCAGTTCCTGTCATCAAAGTTCTTTTGGTGACTGGGCTGGGGTCATATCTTGCCCTCGAACATGTCAACATTCTTGGAGACGATGCAAGGAAGCATCTCAATAATGTAAGCATTCATCTAGATATTCGTCAAATTAACTATGCTATCTGCAGTTTACATTTCTGTTACCATCTATTACATTATCACACGCATGAGATTTTAGTTCCTCAGTTTATCTTAAAATGTCAGTGGAATGAAGTTATTTGTGCAAGTATTTCCTGTTAGGCAATTCTTGTCAAGTTGTTACATAACTTTGCATTTCTCTAGTCTTCAAGATTCTCAGTCCAGACCCTCTTTACGCGAAAGAAGAAAAGAAAAATTCTCACATGTAGTGCTCCATGATTGACTAATTGATTGTTTTCCAACATCTCTACAGAAAGCGCCCTTTTCTGTATTCATGGATTTGAAGTTGCTCTATTGATCAAATGTAAAGCTTGACATGTTAACGCTCTAGCTAGCATGAAACTTAATCTGTTATTTTTTCTGTTAACAGATTGTGTTCTTTGTATTTAATCCAGCACTTGTTGGCAGCATCTTAGCAAAGAAAATAACGTATGAAAGCATGCTGACTATGTAAGCTTTTAAACTTCGTTTTTTGCACTTTTGTGAACTGACATGAAATCGACATTACATAACTGTAGCTAACTCGCAGGTGGTTTATGCCTCTAAATATTTTCATCACGTTCATCATTGGTTCGGTTCTTGGGTGTGTGGTCATTCAAATTACAAGACCTCCTGCACATCTCAGAGGACTTATAATTGGCTGTTGTGCTGCAGGTACAATCCTCTTTATCATCTGTGTCTCTTCTTTATGAGCATTGTATTCTCGCTGATATAGTTAATCTTAGTATCTGTCAACAGGCAACTTGGGAAACCTGCTTCTCATCATAATCCCAGCAGTATGCAAAGAGAAAGGAAGCCCATTTGGGAAGCCTGATGTTTGCAAAGAATACGGGATGGCTTATGCTTCTCTTTCAATGGCTGTAAGTTTGTCTGACACAGAGTTGCACACTTTTAGTAGTTACCAGTTACATTTGTAAATTAGCTGTGACCACATTTTTTACTTTTCGCTTTCTTGTTCTTCAGACTGGAGCAATATATCTGTGGTCTTACGTGTACAATATCGTAAGAGTATCTTCAGTTAGGAGTGTAAGAGAAGTTGAAATTTGTGAAACTCCCCCTGGCATGTCTTCATCTGAACGAATTTGGAAAAAACCTTTGCTTGACTCAGATGGTAACATAAAAGTTGCCGATCCAGAAGATGGATCACCAGATGCTCATGATACAACCCAGAATAGTCAGGTATAAATGTGCTATACACTCGTAAATACACCACTTTGCTACGTACCCAAATAGTGGAAACGTGATCAGTTCACTGAACACGTGATGCTCAATATTTCCAGGTTTCTGTCTCAGAGAGAATAAAGATAAGACTAGGGAAGTTCATCCACGATATGAACCTCAAGAGACTATTTGCCCCTTCTACAACAGGAGCGGTATGGTTATGTTAAAAATTGCATGCCAATTGTACATCGAGAAATGGAAAATTTACATGGTTATACTTGCTTCTGCAGATTGTGGGGTTTGTTGTTGGACTTGTGCCTCCAATTCAAAAACTGCTTATCGGTGATAATGCTCCTCTACGTGTATTCCAAGACACAGCAGTCTTAATTGGGTACTAAAATGTTTCTTATTCTTGTTTAGACCATGTCCGTCTACGAATATGGACTTGATTATTTGTCAAATGCAGAGAAGGATCAATTCCGGCAGTAACACTTATCATGGGAGGAAACCTTTTAAAAGGTTGATGTCATTGGAATCAAGTACAACTGTGTTACCAGTAAGTAATAATTTGTCGCATCTGGAAATTCAATGACTGAACTATGTATACACCTCATTTATTTCAGGGTTAAAAGGTGGTTCTGAAATTCACAAGTCCCTTATCGTTGGTATCATCATCGTACGGTACCTAGCTCTGCCTCTGATAGGCATCGGAGTAGTTAAAGCTGCATTCCGCTTTGGCCTAATAAGCGATGACCCTTTATATCAGTTTGTTCTGCTGCTGCAGTTTGCCGTACCCCCTGCAATGAACATAGGTATGTATGATAAATCTACAATCAATCATTCTTACATTATACTCAAAAGGTATAATAGATAATACTATGAAATCCTTTCACTTTTAAATGTCAGGAACAATAACTCAAATATTTGGAGCTGGAGAGACTGAATGCTCAGTTATTATGCTGTGGTGTTATTTATTGGCCTCTGTGGCACTTACGTGTTGGTCAACATTCTTCCTCTGGCTCGTGTCGTGAAGATGATGAATTTTCCCATTGCTCCAACCATGTATCATTTGCTTCATAACACGTCGTCTTTATATGATATGAAGATATTGATGACACTACCGGATAAAGAGTTTCATCTAGAATGACAATCACTAACTTCAGGCATTGTAACATTCATTGACTCTAGTTTTTCTTTTTCATTTAATTATACATGTTCTTTCATTGTGAATGTTGAAGCTTTTGACATGGAAAGTCTGAATAAACAGACTGATTCTTTGGAATAATATGGTTCGGATAGTTTTTGGTTCATTTCTCGCGTTGCTACTTGTGGTATTTACTGCATAAAAGAAAATATCCCAGAAGATAATTTCCTCCAGACAAAAAAAAGTTGAGAAAAGACATTGTGAATTGCCCTTTTGAGTTTGAGATATGTGTACTATATACATTATGTTGGATTGGAAATTTCCTTTTTTGTTTTCTTGCTGATGCTGAGTCAGGGAACTTGTGTGGTCCTATTTTGATGCTCTTATCAGTGAAACTCAAGTGACAAACGCAAGATAAAGTAGGCGGAACACCTTGTTCCTGATTCTTTGGTTTCATATATATATATTCGATTTTATGAGCTAGCTTTTAAATGTGATGTGCAAATAGACACTATTGCAGTAGAGATTGCAGCAATATGACGCTTCTGGGTCTCTTTATCTCTTCATCAGTTCCAGTCATCAAAGTGCTCTTGGTCACTGGTTTAGGATCATATATCGCACTGGAATGCATCGACATTCTTGGAGAAGATGCAAGGCATCATCTCAATAACGTAACTTTTTCATTTTGTAATCCATCCATTTTTCATTTTGGTTGCGGCTTATCTTATCGTAAATAATTCAGTTCATTGGTTAGGCCTAAAGATCTTATCGGAATTAGTTTATCGGTTCAAGTACTTCCCATCGCTTCGGTAAGAAACTAACTCTGGTTTTTCATGTTAACAGATTGTGTTCTATGTCTTCAATCCGGCACTTGTTGGCAGCAACTTAGCCAAGAAAATAACATATGAAAGCATGTTGGCGATGTAAGCTTTTATTTATTTGATGTCTTCAATGTTCATATGCCTTTAAACATTTTTATTTAATTGTTGTTGTTTTGCAGGTGGTTTATGCCTTTAAACATTTTTATCACATTCATTGTTGGTTCGGTTCTTGGCTGGTTGGTCATTCTAGTTACGAAACCTCCTGCTCATCTCCGAGGACTTATTGTTGGTTGTTGTGCTGCGGGTACTGTCCTCTTTATCCCCGTTGTTGACTAATCAATTGTATTGCCATATTGGTATTTGGTAAATTTGTCGAATACTTGTGTTAACAGGTAACTTGGGGAACCTCCCTCTCATCATAATCCCAGCAGTCTGTAAAGAGAAAGGAAGCCCATTCGGGAATCCTGATGTTTGCGAAGAATATGGGATGGCTTATGCTTCGCTTTCAATGGCTGTAAGTTAATCAAGTGAGCATTTTGATTTTTTTAGATGTCATCAGGATAGAGCTTGATATCACTGTTTCTTGTGATCCAGACTGGAACAGTATATATATGGTCATACGTGTATAATATCGTTAGAATATCATCAGTTGAGAGTGTAAAGGAAGTTGAAACTAGTGAATCCCCCACCAGCATGTCTTCAAGAGAAGGCACGTTACCTTTACTCGGTTCTGAAAATGGAGAGATTCTACGCCATAACATACCCGGAAGTAGTCAGGTATTTGTGTGATATACAGTTGAATCTTCTCAAAAAAAAAAAAGAATTGATGAATGAGTTATCAACTGATGTTAAATAACAGGTATCCATCTCTGAGAGAATAAGGAAAAAGCTACAAACGCTAGTCAACAATCTGAACCTGAAGAGAGCGTTTGCCCCTTCTACAATAGGAGCGGTATGGTTCCAATTCCATCAAAAATAGATTAGGAAAGCTTTAACCAGCTTGATCAAGAAATGGAATTTTATGCAGATGTTCTTGTTTTTGCAGATTGTGGGGTTTGTAGTTGGACTTCTGCCTCCGATTCAAAAACTGCTTATCGGCGATGCAGCTCCTCTACATGTACTCCAAGATACAGCGGTCTTAATTGGG
>JAYMSL010000985.1:0-19329 GCA_036897195.1 Plantago coronopus
ATTGACGAACTGGGTAACCAAACTTTTGTGTCTTTTCTCGTCCCTGGTTTTCTTTATTCATTCGTTATCCCCATAGGTTTGCAGCTTATTTCCCAACACGAACAGTCAAAGTCCCTCGACCCATTACATATGGTAGCCTAATACAAATTACCCAAACCAACACCCAAAACCATGCCTTATTACAATGATTAATTAATTACAAAGCTACGCTACACTAAAAGCCCGGAACACTCCCCAATTTCCACAACCTATTATCTTATTTCCAGAAGTGAAAAACTTGTGTTGATGTCCTTCATCTTGCTGCCTTTGTGAGTTAATTAGGGAGCACAGAATAATCCGTCTCGAGCCCAAACCGTCAAAGGCCACACGATGTCCCTGACCAACCTTTCCATAGCTTTATGCCCAACCTGAGATTAATCCCATACAGAACACATTATCCTCTCATTACATAAAAGGAGGTAAAGAAAATTATGAGTAGTGCACTCCCTGATTGATATTTCCGAAAACCATAGCTTCCCAGATTTAGTTTCCGCCCTTTCTCATCTTTCCAGACATCGTCTCGGTTCTAGAAACCAGTCCGCAACGTTGGTACTTTCCAAACATACTATCAATATTTAAAAAGATTACGCGAAAATTTTCCGTGTCTCAAATTTGCTTGTATTGTTTTTAATTAATAATAGAGATAAAAATAATAATAAATTTGAATTAATGATGAGAATAGAAGAAAAAGCATATATTGGTAATTCAGGAGTTTAATATAGAAAAATATATGTAGTCAAGGGCTGTTTAGAAAAGAGAAGAATGAAAAGAGTAAAGAAGGGAAACTATATATATTATTAATTATATAAGTGTGAAAGTATGATCAAGGATTATAACAATTTGATGATTCCGAAAATCTTTATTGATTATTTTCCATCTTTTAATTTCAAGTAATGATTGCGAATATTGACTACACAATACCGTGGTTACAGAAGTCTATAAATTAGATTAAACCAACTTATGCTACAATTACTACAACCATCCTATTCTTCTTACTCTTTTATTGTTTTATACTACTATTGCAGGATGAAGCTCTCTTTCGTTGTTTGTATGCTATTTGTAATGGCACTCGTCACACTCAGCTTTACTCCATCCGTGGCCCGAGGACCTATTGGACGTAAGTATCACATTTTATTTTATATTCTTTATCTTATGTCATAACTATCTAATCTCATACGAAATCAACAAATTTCATTCAATACGATAAAGTATTCTTAGACGGTGCATCAACTTCTCTTTGAATTGTTTGTATTCGTCCAAAATACTTTTTAATGTTTTATAATGAAATATTTCACTATATTAATGTTCGTCCTACGAAATTCCCAGGAATGGTTTTTAAAATTTGTCGCTGATTTATTTTTCTTAAATATTATTCAGGTGTGAAATGGTGTAAAAAGCCTCTAAATACCTCTGGAAATTGTGTGCAGAGGATTTCTTGTTTATCAGAGTGTCAGGCAGAGTACGGGATTGTTGGTGTGAGATGTACATCCTGTAAAATGTCTGGATATAACGATATGATATGCAATTGCGAAGTTGTTTGCCCATAATATAACTCACATGATGTAGTCAGCTTGTTGCTCTTTTCAACTAGTGAATTATCGATTACAATATTATGGCATTACAACCATTATTGTTAAATAAAAATTATATTTTATTATGTCAATCTTTCCAAATATAACTATATTACATTCATGCGTATACTATTTTCTTTATGAACAAATTGTTACGAACTATTATTCAATATACAAAAAGTAAATAATGCATCAAGCGCGGTGCCATTCGAATATGTCTATATTGACTTTGTCACATTCCAGATTCTTTTTGTAGTTAATATTGAAAATAGAAAAACAAATATCATATACGTACGTAAAACTTTACATCGAAACTCTAGTAGTTTAGTTGCATAAATCACAATATATAGTTATAACTTATAATGCGACTACGGATCACAAAATGTGTCAGGTAAAGTAGGTAACAGTCCTCGGTCAAATAGCTTTTATGTAATGCGACTTGAATGAATGAAATTAGAATACAAGTCCAGCAATTGTCAATTTGTATCTTGCCACTACGGATCTGGTCATAAATTAAACAGCAAAACTCAAACTTAAATATAATTAGACGATGAGTAAAGCTTATCTGGAATATACATCAATATTTAAGAACTAAGCTGGAAGAGCACAACTTCAATCAAGATATAATAAAGGATGCATTACATTTACTATCTATCTCTTAGCGGTTCTAATTAAAAATTAATTATTTGGATATCCTAGATTTTAGGTTGGGAATCTGGTGATCATCTTTATATTGTTTGTGTTGGATCATTCGATTAGTTTTATACAATAAAATGGTTCTCGTTTCAGCTGTTTGATTGACCTTGCCTATCCCGGCTTTCTATGTTTTCATGGGACTTTTTCATTTTAAGTCGTGGTACAAGCCCCACGACATACTAACACATACTATAGTTTAAAAGCAAGCAATGTATACTGCTGTCTCTTCTTCTACTATTCTACCAGAGGCCCAGAACATTACAGGATTTTCTTATGAGAGCAAAGCCAGTCGTCAGTCAACTAAGAAAGTTGTTGCTGCCGATTTTGTTGGGGAGATGGGTGGTGTTATTGCATGACCCTTGGGCCTTCTTTTGTCAATATTCAGGTTCGTCCAAGGATGAAGAATTAGCATTCCCTTATGACCATATCCAGATTCCAGACCATGGAATTCTATTGGGTGCCAGTTGATTCGCCTTTCAGCTTGGTATTTTATTTTCACTCATCTTACTAGTTTGAATGATATAAATTAAGAGGAAATATAAAGGGCTTATGGAATTCTAGTTTCAGAAAGACTTATTATCTTGTAAAGGTTCGGTGGAGCTGCCACAAGCAATCGGTGAATTCAGCATATATATTATGGCAAATTAAGGGATAAGGATGATTCAAAATTCTAGGTCGTCTGTGGTTTTGAGCATTTGTTCTTAATTGTCTTGTTGTAATTAATAATTGTGTTGTGAACAAAAAGGAGATTTATAATCAGTGAACAAAAATTGTGGTAAAACAAAAGTTGTGTAAGTGGCCTTTACTCCTTAGTCTTTAAATTGAGTAAATGTTTATAGAGTGGTGCAAAACTAGTAGGGTAGGTGACTTTAAATGTCCAGCTCTTGTTGCCATATATAACACAAACATTTAAAATTTTAAATTCCATTTCACCAAGTTAAAATGACATATATAATCAATTAGTTACACATACTCAAAAGGTTTGAGTTCACCAAATATTATTAAGACTAATAAGCTACTCAGCAACTACTACGTACAACCAAATAAACTAATTAATTAAGGATCTACACCTGTCATTTCTTCGGCTACCGAAAGTCTCAACAAATTTAACTTGTTCAATATCCAAAACAATGTCGCCATAGTTGCAGACACCCAAATAAAAATCACGACGATTTCAATCAAATGAGCTGCTAACATACTCCATCCACCGCCCATAAATAATCCATAGCTCAGTTTGGATCTATGAGGAAATGCTTCAGTCACATACTCTCCGGAGGCAAATAACGCAGTGAACAGTATTCCCCAAACCCCACAGCCGCCATGCACTTGTGCGGCTTGTGTAGGATCGTCAAATCTGAATCTTTCAGCTAATCTATTTAATCCTATCAGCACTAGTGCTGCCACAAACCCGCAGATAACAGCACTCCAAGTCTCCACAACTGAGCAACCGGCAGAGATTGCTACCATTCCCCCTAATAATCCATCACAGCCAACTCTTAGAGTCCATTGACCCGACAGGACTTTATTGACCAACAAGCATGACAGAGAGGAAGTACAGCCTGATAAAAACGTAGTCACCACACTCCGTCCTACTACTGACCAATGCCCTTCTGCACCCGGGACGTTAGAAACATCTATGATGTTAAATGATCCCGAATTACAGCCGAACCACCCGTACCATAATAAAAGAGTTCCTAACAAAACTAAAGAGTCGCTCCGTCTCCGTAAGACAATGGATCGAGCAGAGTTGTCAAATCGTCCATTTCGGGGACCTACGATTATAGGACCGTAAAACCCAGCTAATCCTCCAACTAAATGAACAACTCCTGACCCAGCAACATCGACAACTCCAGACCCAAATAAATGATGATGATGGCTTGAACCTAGGGCAGTAGCCCAGCCATCTATGCACCAGACCCAGTGAGTAACAACAGGGTAAACAAACCCAGCAAGAAATGAAGAGTAGATTAGATACGCAACTAACTGGGTTCGTTCAACTAGCGATCCGCTAGTAATACTAACAGTCACAAGTGCCATGGCAACGTGATACAGAAAATGACTGTAGTCAAACGCCATAAATGGTATATCGGCTAAAGCAAAAAAATGTGTACCAATAAACCCTTTTGAAGGGCTGCCGAAGGCAATTGCGTATCCACACATGAAATAAAACAGGCCCGCAGTGGCAATGATTAGCACATTTGCTACAAGCAAATTCAAGTTACTTCTCGGGCGAATGGAGCCGGCACGAATCATGGCGAAACCGATTTGCATGGATAATATGATATAGGCTGAGTTTAGAAGGTAGGCTATGTCTAACATTTTTTTCATTTCGGAGACTCGGTCGGAAAATAAATCACAAATGTAGGAAGCCGCCCCAACGGAATCAGTGGTATTTAGACCAAAAAGATCCGCCAGTTCGTCTATGTTGCAAGACATTATGGTACGTAATAACAAATGACTTAATTACTTTGGATTGGGAAGGAGGATAACTTAGAAGAGTGAAGTTAGACACAAGGGTGGGACTTTGGGCTGCAGCCTTCAAGGAGTTAGCGGAGGTCGACTGGTAAGGAAAGCGAATCTGGAGTGGGGCGATGGGACAGGGAGTGGGATCGGGAATGGGATGGGAAGTCGGACTAGCACTTTGTGCTTATATCTCTTGATCTTGTCAAAGGACTCGGAGTAGGGCGGGGATCCAGAAACCCTTATGCTATCCAACAAGAAATCGAGAGAAGAACAAATCAGAAAGACAGAAGAAAGACAAGGACTGGAGGAAATCTGGAAGGATTCAATTTGTTTTAGGGTTTAGGAATTTTGAAGTGTAGCAAGAGAAAGACAAGAAAAGAAGAAGAAGCAGTGAAGGCGATAAATATGGTTGGTGGTATATGTTTATGTTCTGTGAGTGTGAGTGTGTTTCAAGATTTTGGAAGCAATTGTTGAAGTGAGGAAAAATGTGTTGTACATGTGCATTTATATAAGAAGATCTCCTCTTGGGCTCCGGATAGCCTGTTATGGATTTATGTTTTATCTGGTATTCTGAAATTTCAAAGGCTGTAATATTGCCAACTCACCTCACAATTTTTAAAGCTTAATACCACCTTCCGGATCTCCTGCAAAACTCCCTATTAATTATACTGTTTGGACAAGTGAGGGAGTGACACCTGTTTCGGGAAAGCCGAACTCAAATTTAAGTCTCAAAGTCATATTTTTGCTGAACCCCAGTTATATCTTCTTTACAGTATATTACATTATGTTTCTTTAATTTCTTTCTATACCATTTATACCCCCAATTTGTGTGAGCATCACACCACTTGGACACAGAATTCTCAACCTCTAAAATTTTCTCTGATGTAATGTATAAAAAGGGGAAAAATCTATAAAAGGTACTCCAGGTTGTCCGGTATAACGTTTTGGTACTTTAAGTTGTCCATGCACAGTTTAGGTACTTTAAGTTGTCCACTTTTTCAATTTGGGTACTCTATGACATGTGTCAGCTTAATTACGTGACACGTGTCCAATTGCAAATTTAAAAATACAATGGACTTAAATGTAAATACGGTAAACATTGCCTAATCACAAATAGTTCATGATCTATTAACAAATTCAAAATAAACCCCACATTTATAGAAAATATTGTAAGTTCATCCAATAATATAAGAAAATTTGAAAAAAAAAAAAGAAAAAATATATGGAAAAAAAGCGACTTTTTTTGTAACTGTTTTAATTTTGCGAACAAAAAAAAATTTCGCGGCCGGCACGTCGTCGGGGTACCCCGGGCCCACTGATCGCGAATTTTTTTTGTGTCCGGAAAATTAAAACAGTTACAAAAAAAATTTGATTTTTCATTCGCAAAAAAAAAAATGATTTTTCTCCGGACGTCGGGGTACCCTGGCCCTACCAGCCGCGAAAACTTTTTTGTGTCCGGAAAATTAAAACAATTAAAAAATAATTTCGATTTTTTTCCGGACGTCGGGGGGACCCCGGCCCCACCGGCCGCGAAAATTTTTTTGTGTCCGGAAAATTAAAATCTAAGTACATGAGTTTAAGAAATAAGAAATTAAGTCTCAAATTTCACTTTAATGTGGTAGTATAGATTTTGAAACTATTTTATAAAATTTGAGTTTGTTTATAATTTTAAAAGATAATGGGGCACATTAGAAATTAAGTGAAATTATTTTTATTTACATTTCTACCCAATAATATTCAAATTGTTCAATTTGATTTGTTAGGTACCATATTTAATTTGAAGGTCAACTTAAAGTACCGTATTTAGTTTATTGGACAACTTAAAGTACCTAAATTGTGCATGTACAACTTAAAGTACCAAAATTTTAGCCCCTTAAAGTTTTTAAAAATGAAGTTTTTATAAATAAAATTTATGAATTATATAACTTTTTGATCCCATAGAATTCTAGAAATAATTATATATATGAATGTTCGATCTTTTGTCTACACTCTCTTCTACTGGCAACTCAGTCTAGGGCATTAAATAAGTTTAATTTTTATTCCCATTCTTTCGCTCTATTGGAGGGATTAGCACGCCCAGTATTCAAACTCGGTTTGGTCTTAGGTGGTCATAGTGACCTTGGCCTAAATTTTACCATTTCCGTCCAAGAAGAATCTTTCCATTTTGTTTTAATACTCATTTTTCGGCATAAATTACTCTAATCTCGTATTAAACAAAAAATATTATATTAAAACATTACCATAACTATACATTTTAATGTATTTTTTTCTACTTTTTCTAACCAACATAATTTACGACAAAAAAAAGTCAACCATATTCTTCACTTGGTCAGTCGGCCCGATCAACCATTCCAATTATGATTTTTTTTATTTTAAATTCTTGAAGATTTTGTCCAAATTTGGACGAATTTTCCCAAATTTGGAGCTTCAAATATGGGCGAATCTGCCCATATTTGAAACCCCAAATCTGGGCAAATTCGCCCAGACTTTTAAATTTTTTGAAAAAAATATATTTTTAATTAATTTGGGTTACTTTTTGGATATTGAGATTGAGAAATTAGAAAAGAATAATGATTATTGAAGTTTTGAATTAGTATTAAACGTATTTTTAATAAATTGTAAATTTAGGGACCTTGTTGTAATAAATAGAATATTTGTTAATGCTTATTCTGAAAATATCGAAATGTGCTTTATATATAACATTAGTGATGGAAAAAAAGATAAAATTATTAATTAAACAATATACACGGAAACCACGTGCCAAGAATACTCACGAATTTATTGTGATCAAAATCAAAGGAATTAAAAAGACAAAATATTTTAAGTGTGCTTAAAATCATTGGAATTGAAAATACAAAATAAAGGTCAAAGCGCTTGTACCCGAGTGGTGGTTAGCTGAAACATCCCTAATCTAAGAGGCCATGGATTCGATCCCCGTAATGGATGATTATTTCCCCGAAATGAGTGATATTTACTTTAGAAATCTGTAACCAATTGTAATTGTAATAGTATATCTAAAAAAAAAAAGACAAAATAAAGTATGCATTAAAAGGCCAAAAAAGAAAGCAAAATTTGGAAACAAAATAATTTCTAATTTGCAATTTCACAAGTGTCAACAGTACATGAAACTCGGAGAAACAACAAATGGGATGAAACCATCCATTCTCAATTCAACTCCCAAATCCCGCTCTTCCAATTTCCCTGAATTCCAAACCCTAGAATCTCTCAACCGGCATCCATGGTGAGGACGAGGAAGAAGAAGAAACAAAGGCTCGAATGGCGAGTCAAAAAGAAGCCCGAACCCTCCGTCCCTTGGACTGAGCTCCCCAGAGACGTCACGGAGAACATCCTTAACCGTTTGGGAACGATCGATAAGCTTGAGAGTGCTCAGAAAGTCTGTACGACATGGCGGAGTGTGTTCAAGGAGCCGCATATGTGGCGAGTGATTGATATGAAAAACTACAACGGCCACCAGGTTTTCATCCCTCCCGAGCTCGAAACCATGTGCCGTCGTGCTGTTGATCGGAGCCAGGGCCAGCTGTTGGATTTCAGTATCGAGAATTTTGGATCTGATGATTTGCTGAATTACATCTCCGAGCGGTACACTTTTTACCCTTTCTTTTTCCTTTTTGTGAGTTTCGTTTTTTTTTTCTTTTCATTTTATATGACTTGTCGAACTGTTATGCTGCTAGATGCTGTGATTGATTTCTTGTTATATATTGAACGGTAGCCGGCTTGTTGGAATGTGTTGTTTGGATAAGTAGCATTTCTTGTGCCTGTCACACCCCTGGGAATGTGATATATTCATTCGTAAAAGATGACTTGTTGTATCTTCACATAGATGTTTTATTTTGCAGTTTTGGGTCGATTAGTATTGCTTTTTGTATATAGATGCTCGTGTGTTTAACGGTATGGATACTTTATAATTTTGATGGTCTTAGTCTCTTAGACATATATTATGTGGCTATTAAAAAACTAAGGTGTCGTAAGTTGAAAGCCTATAACTGATTGTAAAACATCTCCTTAAAGTTGTGCTTGTGGGATAATGATTTGGAGAGCATACTGACTATTAGCTTTGATGATGAATCATTATTGCAAAAACTAATTGTATAATCGTGATAGTTCTTAACATCACAACAGTTAGGTTAACTTTGAAAAACTATTTCTTACATCTCACAAGCAAATAATATTTTATAATGTCATCAGTCATCACATGGACAAACTTAAGGCTCTAAGGTAACGGATCTTGTTAGTTTCTTTAGGTGGGTTAGGTGCTATATATCAGAAGCAACTGATTTGAAGAGAAATTCTACTCAATGTATGGATGTATCTACTACGGAACTTGATTATGTACATCTACATCAAGTTCTAAATCATCTTGCAGTTACTATGATTAATGAGTTAACATAATTCAAGATCATTCTCTTCTTCTCAACCTGAGTCTAATTCATTAGTTGGTCTTATCAAACTTATTAACGAATTTGGCTCATTTAGTAAAATGAGGACTAACTTTTAGCAGTTTAGATTCAGAGGAGTTTATGGTAGCAGTTTAGTAAAAATGGCTCAAACAGACTGATTTTATGATACACGAGTTTCTATGTCCATATGTGCAAATTTCAAAAGGTATGCACTTCTGTTGTGTAAAGCTTTGCATCAGGCTGACAGATGTGTTACCACTGAATGACATCTTTGTACCACCAGTATGATGCCACTACAAGCTATTTATTGCATATCTTGCTCACTATCACATTTCCTGTCTGCATGTCAACATTGTTTTTATGTCTCCGGGTAATATGCACTTTTTTTGTCATCATTTTCTGGCATTGAATGCTTCCATGATCTGCACTTTTTGTCTATATGACACAAATTTTGTTGTGAAATGGTTTCTGTAACAACTGTGGTTTCTTTCTAAGAGGTCCTTGGATTTGGGTTGTAAATGTTGTGTTCTCTGCATCTGGGGAACTTAAAGAAATTGGAACCTTTTATTTGTTGTAAATTGTGTTATGTATTTCATTGATATTATATCGTTCTCCATATACCGTTTATATTGTTTGACATTCTACAATTTTAATAGATCGAGCCAACTCAAACGCCTCAGACTTGCATCATGTCCTACAATAAATGGCCAAGGATTGAGCAAGGCAGTGGAAAAGTTTCCTCAATTGAGTGAGTTGCATCTCTTCTTCATACCAATGATTTTTGGTCGTGACATCGAAGCCATTGGACGTGCATGCCCCCTGTTAAAGGCATTTTCTCTCAATAACCGTGCGTATAGGTGCCCCCTAATAAAAGAAAATAACGAGCATGCATCAGCAGTTGCAAATAACATGCCTGGATTGCGCCACCTCCGTCTCTTTGGAAATCGGATGACAAATGAAGGGTTGGAATCCATTCTTGTTGGGTGTCCACAACTTGAATCGCTTGATATCCGCCAATGCTTCAATGTGGATCTAAAAGATAAAAAAGGAGACCTGGGGAAAAGATGTGTTCACCAGATAAGAGAGCTTAGAAGGCCAACTGATTCTGTTGCTGACTATGAGTTTGATGCTAGAGTATATGATTTTGAGGATGACATGTATCTATCCGTTATGTCTGATTATGAATATGGATATGATCATTGGTCAATTGGAGATTATGACGACTTTACCAACCCTTTCAGCAGTGAGTACTTGTCAGATAGTGATGCGTGGGCATTCAACGCACTCTCTATAGATGCGTTTGACGTGGATTATTTTATGTAAGCTTTTTTATGAAAGTTATGTGCTGGTGCCATTGTGGATGCTCATCTCCTACCGCCTCGTGTGTGGACTGTGGTGATGGATGATGTAGTACTTTTGCTAAACATACAGCAAGGTGATTTTGTTTTTGGCTTTTTGTACTCTTCCCTAGTAAATAATGCTGCCTGGTGATGATTATGGGCATTTTCTCCATGCTATGAATGCTTTGGTGGCTATGACTCTTATGAGAATAATATTTTCCTTACAGACAGTTTATATAATGCTTGTCAAATAGTTATTATTATTATTATTTTTTTTTTACATTGTCAAAATGGATCTATGTACAAATTCTGTGCAAGTCTGCATCTTTGATTCTTATTCCTATGACCTGCACTTGTTATCTACTCCCTCCGTCCCACAAAACATTACGGAGTGTTTGGCACTTGGTTATCAAGTCGTGAGTGTGAGTTAAGTTCTTGTCGGATTGAACATAGCCTGGAGCCCTGGAGTATGGCCTCTTTCTGCGTCCATGTTTAGTAGCTCAATCGGATATTCGGATTGAGCAGCCTTCAGGGATACCTAGATGTTGATTATTTCTAGAGCAAGTGCTTAATGTTCGATGTTGTGCTCACCAAAACCTTCAGGAAGTCCATTGTCATTCCTTGGGAAGCCTACGAAGTGTTTCGCACTCGGTTAGTAAACCGGATTAAGTCGTTAACCAAGTACAACAGTGAAATTTGTGTTTGACACTCGGTTAAGGTTATGTCATTTACCCTATTTTTACATACTTAAAACTTAGGTTAATACTGGGTTAATATATACCGATAACTCTAAAATGTAACCGAGTGTCAATCAGTCTACTAGATATTTACGAAGTGTTTGGCACTCGGTTAAGTAACTGGATTAAGCTCCTAACTCAATGACAAAACTATTTTTTACTGTAGCATTGAGTTAAGCCCTCTTTTTTATCTTTTCAAAATTCTGGTTACTATTCCTGGATTAAAAAATATTCCGATAACTCTAAATCTTAACCGAGTGCCAATCAGTCTGTTATTATTTGGGTCTAGAAGTCGTAAAACCCTTTGAAAAGTCCCAATGAACTGGAATTGTGGCTCTTCTTGACAAGAGTTTGACACTAACATTGTCTGAATTTGAAGTAGAAAGTGTACAAATTTCAATCCGATAACTCCTAGAGATATACCAATGCATCTACACATGTAAATCTCCTAGAGATATATCATCAACACATGTAATCTCTAAAGTTAGTGTTCAGCCATCCCAACGTTAACTCTATACATTACAAATAGAAAGAGAACTTTGTATTTTAACAAATTTTACGCACTATGGAATATTGAGTTAATAACTTAACTAGATGTTACGTTTATTTAAATCACATCAAACAAACTTAAAAGTCAATCATATTATTGCTCACATCATACTCTCTTACGCACATTAACTATTATTTTCACATAAACATTATAAAGTTATAAACTCAACCTAAACACGTTCGGACTGTTTGGTATATAGGTTTTATGAGGAAAAATAGTAGGAGTGTAAGCATTGTGTAATAAATGTATGTATTTAATAGAGTAAAATTGTAGGCTATATATGTCTGAAGTATATGGGTATGTTTAAGATTTTGTGAGTGTAAAGGGAAAAAGTCAAAAATAGAATGTAAAAGGTATAGAGAGAGGGTGAAAGTGGATATAAGGTGTTTAAAGGGGATAAGCTAATAGTGTAAAATACAAAAACGTTTCAGAGTTCAAGTGTTCAACTAAGGAGCCCAGTAGAGCTCCTTAGCTCGATACCAAATAATTTATATTTTTTTCACCTTATCTAAACTTAGGTTACTATTTTGGGTTGTGCTTGTGTGCATGCATCTCGAATCTAGCCTTCATAGTTTATCTTTATAAGTGGAATTGTGATAGATCTGATCAATACGGCTTCAGATCGACCACAATGGATTGGTTTGGTTCAAACAATATTGACTTAGTTGACATGTCTACCTTTTACTACATTGTAATGCTAAATTTGTATTTATTAAATCAAAATCTCCACTCATCGCCTTAAACGATAAAATATGGTAATGTGAAATTATGAAATAAGACGAGTATAAATAAGCTACGACAAACTTCAGAAAACATCTTTAACTCGTATCCTCGAGTTTAAAAAGGGTGGAAAGTGATATGCATAGAATCAAGAATATATCTACATTTATCATTAATGTTGGTTATCCACACAAGAAAAGGCAATCTGTGGAAAGTAAGTTGGGCAAGTAAGTTTTACGCCTATTTAAACACACTGATTCGCCTAGAACTGTCATCGCTCAATTCTATAACCTAAGAGATAGCATTACTCTGCATCCTGGTCTGGTAATATCAGTTGTTCACTCATCTATGATTTGTTGCGTGAATCTTCTGTATATGAAATAAATATACACTGTTTGGTTTTTCGTAATGTACTTTTTTAATAATAGAATTTATATTGAGTATCGATTATATGACAGGAACAACAATGGCACCGGCAAACAAACAAGTTGCTAAGTTTCGTGCATTGATTGTTGATGATGATCGCGTTACTCGTATGATCCATGAAGCTATGCTGAAGAAGTTTGATTTTGACATCAGTGTAGCAAAAAATGGCAAAGAAGCAGTTGATCTTTTCGCTTCCGGTGAATGTTATGACCTTGTCTTGATGGACTTGGAGATGCCTGTTATGAAGGGAACAAAGGTAACATACATCATGATGAGTGCATATTAGATGTGATCATCACTTAACACTAACGTAATTGACTATATTTAGTGGGCTCTCTCAAAACTTTCTCGAACCAGATAACATTGTAAGTTTACCTTGACAGGCGACAGAGGAGTTGCGTGGCATGGGAGTGAATAGCTTGATTGTAGGGGTAACTGCTTGCGATTCGAAGGCTGAGAAAGAGGCGTTCATGAACACTGGGCTGGATCAGTGTTTGGCGAAACCGTTGAACATGGCGATGATAACTCAAGTTGTTGAAGGACTTGCTAAAGAATGATTTGAATGTTTACCTTGATTGCTGGAAAAACTTGATCAATAATTGTGAGAAATATTTACAATGGGTCATATCTCAAGTGAGAAAATAAATTTAAATGACCTAAAATAATATTTATCTATTCAAATTCAAGTCAGTGTTCTTATTCACAAATCACAATGAAAATGCAATCAATTTAATGAATCTTGTTATCCTTGCTTGCTAACTTTGCATAAATGTACTGAACATTTCATCCACATCCAATACTAGCCGACTTGTTATCGAGCACGCAAAGTCAATTCAACAATTTTGTAAACTCGTAATATTGCAATAAATCCCCACCCCAATACATAACTCAAACACTCGATCTATGAATGCTTCTAAATATCAAAAAACATATTCCACGAAAGTAATCGACAACATTTACTATAATACTAGTAGGATATTCCACAAAGTATCACATTTTAACCTAGTCTTTCATATCCTAATTTCTAAAACTTTATTTTATTTTGTAAATCTACAATAGAAAATTTAGAATTTGAGCTGACTATACTAACCCTCACTCAAACAAAAATCATACATGTGTAGTATAGGAAAAACCCGACCTGTATCACAAACCGTCTAATCGAAGTGAAAATTCTCCCCAGATTCTAAGTGGGGAGCAAAATTACAGCAAACTTTTTTTCGCAAGACTTTTAATTATAAAAGCCTTCGAAAAGTGCCGTTTTCACTAAACTCATTGAGTCATAGTTATTTTGAGGGAAAATTACCAATAAAGATTGGTAAACAACAACTTCTACAAAAAAGAGTCACACCCATTATAAATTCTTTAAAAAGAAGACATTTTTCACTAATATGTAATTTTTATGCTAAAATGTACAACCTTGTATACAGATATCATATGCATTGTGCACAAATTAGAAAATAACTACAATCTAAATGTACACTGTACAGATCTCATGTAAGAATATGTACATCCTGCACTAAAATGTACATCCTGCACTAAAATGTACAACTCTAAAAGTTAGCAATTAACTTACTACTATTTCACATTTTTGTTGAAAGTGTGTTCTTTGACGATACCGTCTTGAAATTTTTCCTATTTTGGACATTAAAAAGTCCAACAATTATTTTTTTTCCTTCTGAAATATGCAGCCCGGCTTAGTACTCGCTGGTAAGGTTCCCTAAATGAATCCGGGTAACCCATTGGGTCTAAGGATGTCAACGGATCATAATCCGCTTAAATCCGTTCTCAATCTACTCTATTTGTGTGGGAAAAAAAATTAAATATGGTTACATAGATTATGACGTTGGTAGCTTAAAGACAATGATACTTGTTTTTTAATGAAAAATAAAACGAATCTCAGACTAATTTGAACGGATCATGACATCGCTAATTGGGCCTTAATTAAAGCAAAGCCCAAACACGAAAACCCCATGCCGTCTCTCTGTCTGTTCGATTGAATGCCACGACGCCGTTTCTAAGTCTCTCAAAGTTTGCACTTCTTTTTTCTACTTCCCCACCATCTCTCTCAGCTGAAGCTTTCAGCAAATTCACAAGCGAAATTGGAACTTAGGGTTTCCATTTGCCCTTTCCATCGGAGAGAATAAGCGAAGATGAGCGTCTGGAATTACGTGGTGACTGCTCACAAGCCGACGAATGTCACTCATTCGTGTGTCGGCAATTTCACCGCTCCCAACGAGCTCAATCTCATCGTTTCGTAAGTATTCTGCCGTTAATCGCTGGTTTTTGTTCGTTTGGTGTTAGAGTGATGGAATTGTTGTGAGTTAACTGTTCGGTGTCAGTAATTCGTTTTGTTGATGTGTTGAAATATTTCGGTGGAGTTTGTCACGTTGTTTGGATAGCTACTGATGTTGATTGTGAAATGTGAAACGTTAGCTTGGGAGAGGAGGAGTTGATCGAGTGTTTTGTTGTGTGTAATATTTTGCAGTAATTCAGTCTATTGCAATTTCACTGCTCCAAACAAGTTCAGTTTCATCCGTGCGTAATCTAGTTTTTGTTCATTCGTGGTTAGAGTGATTAAATTGGTGTCAGTAAAATTTGAAGGAATCAGTAATTCGATTTGTTGATGTGTTTGAAATGTTTGGGTGGTGTTTGTTACGTTGTTTGGGTAGTTGCTGGTGGTGAAAGTGAAATGTGAAACCTTTGTTTGGGAGAGGTAGAAAATTTGATCGAGTGCTTGTTTTGTTTGGTCTTTTGGCTTGAGGATATGTGATTTATGTGCTTTTTTGAATGGAAGATTTTGTTCCTAAACTTCTGTATACTTGGAAAAACAGTGAAATGTGAAACATTCCTTTTGGGAGAAAAGAGAATTCGCTCAAGTGCTTTGCTTTGTTTGGCATATGCCTTGATTTTATGTGATTTATATGCTATTCGAATGGAAGTTTTTATTCCTAAGCTTCTGATATTTGGCTGTTATGTAACTGCAACAGGAAATGTACCAGGATAGAGATCCATTTACTCACCACTCAAGGTTTACAGGTAGACGAGATGTAGTTTGTTCGTGAATATTCATTTCTGTTACTACTGTCATTATTATGATTATTATTATTATTATTATTATTGTTGTTGTTGTTATTATTGTTATTATTATTGTTATTGTTATTATTATTATTATTATTATTATTATTATTATTATTATTATTATTATTATTATTATTATTATTTGGCTTTTTCTGTAAACTACATTGTTTTAAATGAGAAGTTCTATGAGGGAATTGGCTGAAATGCCTACATCAGCATTCTTACAGGTTTTTTGGGCACTGGGGTGAGGTAAGGTGGGGTAGGATAAAATTGGTATTTGTTGGTCGGGTGCTGGCCAGTAGGTGGAATAATAATCTAGAGGATCGGGGTTGAGGAGATATTTTTGAGCATATTGCGAGATGAGAGTCTAGGGGAGAGACAATTGAGCATACTTGCTGTTGATTTCTATAGTGGGTATAGAGCCCAGGGCTGTGCTAGCTTTCCAGTGAATCAGACCATCTAAAATTTAATCTGGACACAGTTCATGATCATGATATGGAATCATAAAACTTGTGAATTGTAATTTTGCAGCCTATGTTGGATGTGCCAATTTATGGAAGAATTGCCACGCTTCAGCTTTTCCGGCCACATGTAAGTATTTGTATTGGACATAGCAGTTTTAGAACTTGATAACAATCTACTCTGTAAGTATTTGTATTGGACATAGTGTGTGACACTTTAGAAACCTTGATTGATTAACACTCTCGTTCATTTGACAGGGAGAAACTCAAGATCTCCTCTTTATCGCTACAGAAAGATATAAATTTTGTGTGTTGCAGTGGGATCCTGATAATGCTGAAGTTGTTACGAGGTATGCAAGTTAGTTTATGCAAATTTGGATGGTTATTTGTAAACATGTTTTATTTGGGAGGCTGAGTTCCAAATATTTCATTGACAATGTGCCAGAGTTGCTCTAACATCTAAATTGTTTAGTTGGCATGACTCTTCTTAAAAATGAAAAATGAATTCACTCGATCTTTTTTTGCTTGAGAGCCCCCTCTGATCTTAGGCTATTTATTCTACAGTTGTTCTTAATATCATTATTTTAATTTATAATGTTTCTATCAATTACTCCATTTCTTTCTCTTGGGGCTCATTTCCACCATTCAAATAGGGCAATGGGTGATGTTTCTGATCGAATAGGCCGTCCTACAGATAACGGACAGGTAATCTTTTGGGGATTTTTATGCTATGGTTTTGATGAACTTGATCTTTTCTGGTACATCTGAATAGGTCAATGTGAATATATTTGTGGAACAGACTGGTTTGACTTGTATGTCTCTGTGTGCACAGATTGGCATAATTGACCCGGATTGCAGACTGATAGGACTTCACCTATATGACGGGCTTTTCAAAGTATGTACTTGATCTTGTCATCTTGTGCATTCTTTATTACCTAGAGCTTGGAAGTTGTTACAGTTTTCTGTCCCTGTAGATTATGACCATTTCTACTTGTTTTAGGTTATCCCATTCGACAACAAAGGCCAGCTGAAGGAAGCATTTAATATTAGGTAATTTTTACAGTGGACTTTAAGTGGTCTTTCTTTAGCATACCATGCTTTTGGATTAGCGTTTTAAACTCTGTCTGCACTCTGCCAGCTATTTGACCTGAGGCTTTTATATTTGATGCTCAACTGCTAATATCTACATATTCAGTCAAAAGATAGAATACTCAAGTCATAGAACTATATAGGTTAATTGTATGATATTATGGTTTGTGGAAAGACTTGCTTGTCAGAGGATTGCGGACAGGTGATCAAGTGATCACAGAACAGGCAAAGCATCTTCCCCTTCTCTTTTATTTAGAAGCCAGACTATCCTGGCGGTTAGCACAATCAAATGTTATTCTGTTCAACAACGTTACATTAGCAGCTCTAGGTTATCTTTATAATTATGATTTTGATGCTAATTGACACGTAAGATGTGCACTCTTAGTCTTTGAAGAGTATATTTTTTCATTGTAATATGTGACAATCTAATGACTAATAGATCTTTGAGTGTCCCCTCGATCTAACCTTGTATCTTTGTGTTGTTCAGGCTTGAGGAGCTTCAAGTGTTGGATATCAAGTTCTTGTATGGTTGTCCCAGGCCAACCATTGTTGTACTTTACCAGGTTTTGATTCACTTCTGTACAATTTAGTGAACATGTTTGTCTTGTAGATACTGGATGATCTGCCATGCACCAGTTGCTTACCATGCTGTTTGTCAACTTTACAACTTCCACTTCGTCTTGTATCCTCTGACTGGTCATAGATGATACCTTGTTTGGCAGGACAACAAAGATGCCCGTCATGTCAAAACGTATGAGATTGCTTTGAAGGATAAAGACTTTGTTGAAGGTCCATGGTCTCAGAACAATCTTGACAATGGAGCAGAATTGTTAATCCCAGTACCACCTCCTCTTTGTGGTGTTCTGATCATTGGTGAAGAAACTATTGTCTATTGCAGTGCTTCCGCGTTCAAAGCCATCCCAGTTAAACCTGTAGGTCAATAAGTTTCTGTGAGATTTGCATCAGCAATTGAAACCATAATCTCACGTTGTGTTTGTTTTATCTTTGAAGTCTATCACAACAGCTTATGGGAGGGTTGATCCTGATGGGTCTCGCTACTTGCTGGGTGATCACAATGGACTTCTTCATCTCCTAGTCATCACTCATGAAAAGGAGAAGTAAGTTTGCTATCTTCAATTCCCCTTTTTTTTTTTTGTTTCTGAAAATGAGCCCAATTTGAAATCAAAATATTTAATATTTGATATCAAAGGCATTTTGGCTTTTAATGTTATTCTCTTGGTATTTATTAGAGTGACAGGACTCAAAATTGAACTCTTGGGGGAAACGTCAGTGGCTTCGTCAATATCATATCTTGATAATGCTGTTGTTTTTGTTGGCTCAAGCTTTGGTGATTCCCAGGTTGGTTATGATAAGTCTGCCTTTCACTCTAACATTTGAATATCCTGGAATAGATTATAACTATCAATCACAGAAATACAGAAATCCACAGTTGTTTATACCTCATATAATCTAGGATTTGGAGTTTTACATCTTGATGCATGATGAGTTGTGATGTTTTCCCGACACTCCTCTGTTTTCCTGATTGGACTTGCTAATTTTGGATACTTTATGAGATGATTTCTTTGTTTACCTGAGATTAATGATTCAGTGTACATAGTTGTAGACGTAGTCACATATTGATTATTCAGGTGTCAGTAACCAACTATTAAAACAACTTATGAAGTCTAAACTTTAGTAGCATATCATGTTCTGACATATGTACTTGGTTTATTATGCATTA
>JAYMSL010000986.1:0-19326 GCA_036897195.1 Plantago coronopus
AACTGAACTGAACACAACTGAAATTAAGTTTAATTGAACACGGCCTTATTTGTTTTGTTTTGAAGGGATTTTGTTATTGTTGGTATTTTATGTTTTGAGATGTTAGTTTTAAATGTGGAAGTATGAATAAAATTTATTTAATATATAGTTTTCAAAAATAATAAAAAAATACATTTTTGTTGAAATTGAATTAACAATAACAAAAAAAAAATATTAATCTTGAAAACATTAAATAAACTATCATTTAACAAATAGAGGGAAATTACATTAAAAACATACATGTTCAATTGTACACCATCCGATAGGAAATAATATTGCGACAATACAAACGTCGACTTCTAGGTTATTATTTAAAAAAATGATCCATAGGACTCTTTTCAAACAGAGACTTACGCACACATTCAGAAACATGAAAATAAAAACCGACATCTCTTAAGTCACTTACATAAAAACTCAAACATTTCCACGAACTCTGTATTTTGGAATAAATGATCACCCGAACTTGGTTCACCATGCTCACTGCTCACTGCTCACCAAGTGACATGTTGCTTTCTCAATCTCAACACCAACCACATTGCCGTCGAGATGCCCATATTGCTTGATCGCGGTGTTGCTCCTTTTCTTCAACCTACTTAAAATGTCCAGACAACATTTGCTTATGCTAAGCTCGTGATCAGGAAAATATGAGACCCGTTCTTTGAACTTAGCACCAATGGAGCATACATGAAGATTGCTCCAAGCGTTGTGCATTATCACGAAGAGAATATCTATATTTTATCTGACAAAGAGAGTGTATTTTGCCTGACTATAAATGTTATCAGTATGACGGTATGAAATTATGAATTATCATGATTTGTTAAAGCCTTGTTTTTTAACTACCCTTTGTGTTAAAACTCAGAGCGTAGTTGAGAAGTAGATTAAGAGTTATAAAGGTAGTTGAGTGATGCAAGAATAAATTAGTTATTAAATTTGTTGTTTATAAAAAAGGGTAGATTAGGACTGAGGTTATGACAATGAGTAAAAATTTGAACACACCATATAATAAATATGTTCTTTTATTCGGAGACAAAATCACTGAAAATCATTACCTACTTATAATAAACATTATTTATTTAGAGGAAATCACCAACAATTTACATTTTACTATACACATAATGTTTTATTATGCACATGAGAATAAATATTGAAGCTTTTAATCAGAGTAGAACAGTATGATTTTAAAGACTTGTTCAATTAGCTTAAAAGTTTATGATTAAGCTTAACTTAATTAATTTAAATTCAATGAAATAAACTTGAACTAATTGGACTTAACTTTATGTATAAATTCAGTTGGTTAAAAGAGATGTGATTTTTTGTCTTGGTCACAGTGAGTTAATTGGATTTACTCCCAGTACACATCAAAAGAATAGTGCTTATGAGTTCCCAATTTTTTTTTTTTTTTTGAAATAAAAGAATAGTTGGTCTTGGTGTAGACCACCCTAATTGAAAGACCACTTGTAGACCACTTTTAAATCCTTACCACATCCTAACCTAAAATCTTACCCCTTATAAAACCTTAATGAATTCATATTAAAACCTTAACAAAATATAAATTCTTAACAATGATACAAATATTTCCTAATTAAAATGAAAAACAAATATATTGACTGTAAAATATGGAGTTGACTCGTCGATGTCTTCGATTTTTGTCCTCTTTCATTTTTCTTTCTCAAAGTATCGTTTGGCCCTTAACTTCTAATCACCTGGAAAAGAAAAAAACATAACCTTAAGCCATTTGCACAGAAACCTCAACCATCAAATATATACAAAACCTTAAGCAACAAAACACAAAACCTTAGACCACAAAACACAAAACCTAAGGAAAAATGGTGAACTCTAAAAATAAATCGTCAATCAGATAAAAACCACTATTCGAATTCGACGGACTTAATTAGGGTTTTGGGTTAAGCACCTCATGCTTAACCCTAAGCCCTAATTAAGCGGTTCTCATCAGTAAGACCGATACAAAACTTTTACCTTAATACATGAAAACCTTAGGGTCATAAAGAAGGAACCTTGGACAATTATTCTGAAACCTAAAGGGAAATGGTGAACCATAAAAACAAATCGCCAATCAGATAAAAACCACTCTTCGGATTCAACGGACTTAATTAGGGTTTAGGGTTAAGCATGGGGACAAGGGGCGCCCTTGGGTTAAGCATGGGGACAAGGGGCGCCCTTGTCCCCATGCTTAAACCTAAATCCTAATTAAGCGGTTCTAATCAGTAAGACCGATACAAAACCTTTACCTTAATACATAAAAACCTTTTTTTTTGAAACGGCAAAATATAATTATATGTATAATATGTACATGTATAAGCTAAGCATTAACTGCCTCGCCTATTAGAGTTCACCGAAACCTCTCACCCGACACCCTCCTCCTAGGCTTCAGACGTGACGAAACCGGTACCCTTGGACAATTATTCTACAACCTAAGGGGAAATGGTGAACCCTGAAAACAAATCGTCATTCAGATAAAAACCACTCTTCGGATTAAACAGACTTAATTAGGGCCCCATGCTTACCTCTAAGCCCTAATTAAGCAGTTCGCATCAGTAAGACTGATACAAAAGTTTTACCTCAATACACTAAAACCTTAGGGGTCTACTGAATAAAACCTTTGGACAATTATTCTAAAACCTAAAGGGAAATGGTGAACCCTAAAATCAAATCGTCAATCAGATCAAAACCAATATTGGGATTCGGCGGACTTAATTAGGGCTTAGGGTTGATTATCCCTAAGCCCTAATTAAGCGGTTAACTTCAGTAAGACCGATACAGAACCTTTACTTAATTCATGAAAATATTTTCACTCAATGTACAAAACCTTAGTATTAATGAAACAGAAAACTTAACCAACATATGAACACAGCATCCTAAGTGTTATATCACAAAACCTTACCCCATAAAAAAAACTGCACACCCCTAAAACACAAAACCTTAGCCCACAAAAAACAAAACCTTACACTCCTAAAACACAAAACATTAGCTCACAAAACACAGAACATTAGCCAACAAAATACAAAACCTTACACCATAAAACATAAATCATTACCAACACTAAAACACAAAAAACATTAGTAACGATACCAATAAAAACCTTATCAATCAACGTACAAAACATTAACCATGAAACACAAAACCTTTGCCACCAAACACTAAAACAAAAAACTTAATTTTCTTAACTAGCTTATAAACTAAGCAACCTCAGTGCTCTATCACAAAACCTTAACCACCAAAACATAAAATCTTATCCAAAAAACACAAAAAACCTTGGCAACACTGAACTAAAATCTTAACTAAAAACAAACTACCAAAACAGAACCTAAATCAATCAAAAACATCACTAACATCAACTGTGCCAAACATAAAACCTTATTCCAAACAAACCTTAACATACATATGAACAAATCAACCTAAACTATTCCACCACAAAGCCTTAGTCTACAAAACACAAAACCTTAGTCTACAAAACACAAAACCTTATCATTATTGAACACGAAACAAAAATAAAAATAACCAAAATCATCACAAGGAATCAACGTACAGCACAAAGCCAAGCGAGCAAACTGACCTGGCGAGAATGGAGAGGCGAGAGGACTATCGTGCGGAGGAAACTGATTCTCCGCCAGGGGAGTAAGCGGCATACTGTCGGTGACCGGATCGGACTTCTGCTTCTCCGATGAGGCCACGAAGCTGATTCGTGACGGCATCGCGAAGATGGAGCTGGTTCGGTAGAGCTGACATCGCCAAGATGGAGCTGGTCCGGTAGAGCTGGCATCACAAAGATGGAGAACGTGACGGCTCTACGTAGAGGTGACGGATCGTGGTGCTGGTTGAGGATGAGAGGTGGTTGAGGAAGGAAGGTGGAGGATATCCATTTCCAGATCTGGAAATAGAAATGAGAGAGAAAGAGGGAAGATGTAGAGAGAGAGAAAGATGTAGAAAGTGTGAGGGATAGATGAGAAATATGAGAAATGAGTTTATATAGTAGACTTGATAACCCGGATCCGCGAAATTTGGGTACTCCCGACCCGGATCCGCGAAAATTAGAATCAAATTAAATGTGGTCTTTTTTTTGTCTTTCCAATTAGGTGGTCTAAACCAAGAATTTGTCCAAATTCTTGGTTTAGATCACCTAATTGGAAAAACAAAAAAAAAGACCACATTTAATTTAATTGCAATTTTCGCGAATCTGGGTCGGCCGCCAACTTGAATTCGGGTCATATCATGGATCCACTATATAATCACCATTTCCCCCAAATTTCTCATTTCTTCTTCTTCTTCTTCATTTCTCTTCCTCTTCTCTCTATCTCTCTCTCTCTAGCTGATTCTTCTTCTTCATTTCTCTTCCATGTTCCCTCTCTCTCTAAAACACCCCCACCCGCCGCGCCAACCTCCGATGAGCTCTTTCCGACCTCGACCTTCTTCCGGTTCCCTGACCTCGATGATTTTCTCCTGGACGACGATTCTCAAGCTGATGTGTTGGTTATCGATTCGCGGTCGACTAAGGTTACTTGGAGGCGCGATCCGCGACGTTTCCAGTGGCTATCCGCGGCCGCTCCCTTGCCCTCCGTACCCATCGACTTTGTGCTTGGACAAACCGATCGGTTGTGTCGTCGACTCTGTGCTTGGGCGAAGATGATGACGGTGATGATGCGGTGGATCTCGACTAAGGTTCGTCACTATTTACTTCGAGTTTGACTTTTTGAGCTTGATTTATGCAGTTTGGACTGGTTTGTGTACTGGTTTTGTGTTTTTTGGATAAGGTTTTATGTTTTGGTGGGCTAAGGTTTTGTGATAGAGGATTGAATTTCCTAAGGTTTTCATGTGTTAAGGTAAAGGTTACTGATGAGAACCGCTTAATTAGGGCTTAGGGTTAAGTATGGGGACAACCCCTTGTCCCATGCTTAACCTTAAACCCTAATTAAGTCCGTTGAATCCAAAGAGTGGTTTTTATCTGATTGACGATTTGTTTTTATGGTTCACCAATTTCCCTTAGGTTTTGTGTTTTGTGGTATAAGGTTTTGTGTTTTGTTGCTTAAGGTTTTGTATATATTTGGTTGCTTAAGGTTTATCTGCATAATGGTTGAGGTTTCTGTACAAATGGCTTAAGGTTACGTTTTTTTTTTTCCAGGTGATTAGAAGTGAAGGGCCAAAAGATACTCTGAGAAAGAAAAATGAAAGATGACAAAAATCGAATACATCGGCGAGTCAACTCCAAAATATTTTACGGTCAATAGATTTGTTTTTCATTTTTATTAGGAAATATTTGTAATAATTTATAATTTGTTAAGGTTTTAATATGATTTCTTAAGTTTTTATAAGAAGTAAAGTTTTAGTTAAGATAGGATAAGGATTTAAAAGTGATCATTTTGTAGTCTTTCAATAACTCTACACCAATATCAACTCATGAAATTCAAACTTACAAATTTAAAGCGAAGCAGAATTGAAATTACTATAAACGTAACATAACTTTGTACTCTTCAAAAAGTTCAACTACATATAGGTCACAGTCCCACTTCAATCTGGAAGTAACTTTTCGTATGTATAATAATGAATGATTCCGCCGGATTTTTCCATCAACTTTTACCGAAAGTTCTTCTATCAAGTCAAGGGAGAAACTTGGATGTTCTTCTCCTTCTACGATTCATGTTCAGATTGATAAAAATCAACTATACACTAGAGAAAAAGTTTAGGTATAATATACTGTACTGGGCATGGATTCATTTAGCACAACTGCACAACCAAATGAGGAACTTATCCTATAATTTTAATCTCCGTCCCACTTTACCCGATTTACATTTATGAATGTTCACAAAACTTTACACATAACAAAAAATGATATTACCCCACATTAAAACATTATTTTAAAACTTTAAACATAACAAAAAATGATATTACCCCACATTAAAACATTATTTTAAAATTGAAATTATTTTTCTACCACAAGATTACTCTTTAACACTTTCGCATTGATTAGCTATCATCTAATCCAGTTTCTGCATGACCACTGTACATTCAACTCAGGCAAGAAAACAAGCTTCAAGTTACGCGTACAAAAAAATAAGTAATAATAATTTCATTAGTTTTCTTCACATATATACATCAGTTCAATGGACAAACCACCAAACAAAAATGGAGTAGAAGCAGCCGTAATAGTGACTAACGATACAACAGCTGGTCCCAGATAGTCGAATACATACACAAACAAAGCTCTCACAGCTTCTCTGCAAAACTGATATGCTTACACACGCCTAATTTACCGTTTTCTTTGAAGAGCCTAATAATCACTTACATATCAATAGACAACATTCTTACTAGCTGTGGAAGGCGTTCTGGAGAGCTTTACCTGGTTAGCAGTAGAAAAAAGATGAGATGAAGCTAGCATCTATACTTCTATCCTTAAACGCTGCATTTCAGCTAGAAATATTGAGCTAGATGTCAAAGTTCTACGAGCAAGAGATCTGATGTCATCCCTAGAACAGTCACGAGAAATACGAACTAGCTCCCAAAGGGCTCCTCCACTAATCATGTCTTTTGCATTGGTCTCTGTCGCGACAATGAAAGGACAAATAGTTTCAATACTCAAGAAAAACAGAAGAAAAGGCAATATTCTTGGAACCAAAAAGAATCAGGACAACAAGTACCATGCTGTGCCAGGTGGCAAAGAGCTAATTCAACATGACGCCTTATTAGGGATGCTTCATTGTTGGCATTTTGCACGATCCACGGCAATGCACCATCTTCAATTAGAAGAGACCTGCCTGATCTTATGCCTATTATGGTACATCACAAGATGAAGTAGTTTAGGTGAAATGTTCAGAATTCACGGAATGTTGCATGGACAAATAACCGCATATGCGTTCTCAAATTCGACAATTACATTGACAGTTATGTAGAGACTGGAGAAAGACATAATTTTAATCTGCGACTTGCTCAAATCCCATCTTATTCTTTCACACCATTGAAGGTGTTTTACAACATCATGAATTCGTCAAAAGGACTTTCTGAATATGGAAAGTATGTATTTCACACCATCTTATGGGCGATTTGGTGTAATAAAAATAACATAGACAGAAGAATTGCAATTCAGGGATTTTTTTCTGTTTCAAATATACCCCTCCGAGACTACTTAACTCAGTTTAAGGTTGCATTATATCCATCAAAACATAGGTAACAGATATCCATTAAATAAAACATTTTATGTGTTAACAAAGAGATGAACGAAGTTAGATTAAGAGCAAAAGCTAGTGGCATTGAACAAAAAGAACATAGGAAAGTTACCTTGACTAGATGCTCGGGACTCACACTTGGCAAAATTTGCAATACCACGGGCAACTTGTGAGAGAACATCAGGATGTCTACATCTCACCATTCCTAACAGTGCTTTTATACCACCTTCTGACCTCAATCTCGTTTGCAATTTATCTACAGAACAAATTGCATAGTATAAAAAGAAACTTTAGACGACAGGGGAATAGTGGTACCGTGGTGAGGTCAAAGATCATGCTAATACTTCATAGAACCGGAAAATGTTTTTATTCAAATAGTTTTCACAGAAAACCGTTTTGGAAGAATTGGAATCGGCAAAAGTTTGAATAGTTTGATTGGATATGCACAGTTTACTGGTTTGTAACCCTATAGTGAAGAATAATACTTCAAATTAAAGCAATTGTTTAGCCTTCTTTGACAAGGGATTGAGACTTAATATTAGAGATATATTTTCTGAACAACCAGGAAGCCAAGTGAGTAACAGATATATTCAAAGCAGACATCAGATATATATAACAACAAATCACTTCCATTTAAAGTTGCCAGATGCAAGTTTGTATAGACTCAGTCACTCAAAATACCATACGCAAACACGATAGACCCATAACAATGGCTAACATGATGGAGCCAGAAAGGAAGAGAATATAGTCTAATAGGTATTGCCAGATAATTTTTGTACCATTTCCACATAGATTGGCTATTGCTCCGGCAACCATTCGTAAAGTCTGCGGATCTTCAGCATCAGTAGCTGTTGTTGCTAACAGACCAATGCCGCCTTGAGCCATTATTAGTTCTTGATTAGCCTCTGAATCAGCAAAACAGTATCACTCATCAAGAGGAACAATGGAAATAATCGATGGTATGTTACAAAATATGTACCATTGAAGGAAAAAAATACAAGGTTAATAAAGGGGGAGAAATAAGAAAAGGAAAAACATATAATTAAGTACCATTCATGGCCAAGTTGGCTATTGCACCGGCTGCAATTCTACGAGTAGTTTCATCCTCATAACGGTCAAGAAGCATCAATAGATATCTGAGACCACCAGCTTCAACAATCTTTTCCTGGTTTGCTTCTATAAAGCACAACAAGGTAAGTGTGCATCAGTTTTCCAACAAGCTATGTGATATTAATCACAAAACGAACAGGAAGATAGCAGTGTTCAATTAACATCCTTGTAGTTGAAATCAGTATATCAGCGATATTTTTAAGATAAATGTCCTGCATTGATGATTCAAAGACCAGTTGACATACTAGTGAGAAAAACTGAGTTCCAGTATAATTGGAGGACGGTTGAACCAATTTTACAAGTCTGGACAGCAGAATGTATTGGCGGATTAATAAGAGGGAAAGTAAAATTATATACAAAAACCTAGTGATAATGCCTAAGAGTTTACTTTAAATGTCAATGCATGCAATTCAGCTTTATCAGGCAAATTTTGAAAGAGTTTGCTCTCCCTTATAAGCCGCAAATACAATCTGCCACAAAATGTCTCTATTCGAAGCATTTCCATGGCCGCAACCAACACAATATGCAAGCGCTGTGCTTGCCCAGACCTAAGGCGGCCAACTCCCGAGCCGCCACCAGGGAAATTGTTAACACAGCAGATTGAACCCAGAAAGGCCAGAACATCTAATGCAGAATGTAAATATCTTTATTCATATAAGTTTTCAACTCCATGAATATAGTGACAGACTGACAGCCAGAACATGTATTTATTTGATGACTTGTTTTATTCCTCTTACTGACAAGTATCTAACATCACATTTTGCATACAAAAATTATTCCTTTTTAAAATTATTGAAAAAGTTTCACATTCTATTTTGCAGACAACAGTTGGCTAACAAAACAAGGGAAACAATTCTGTCAGCAGATATAACGAGTGTACCAGCTAGAAGGGAAAACATCAGACGTGCATCTCACAGTTTAAAATGGTTACAGCTAAGGGAATTAGAAGTATAGAATACCTTCAGCAGCTAAGTTGGCCACAACTTTTACAGCATGAATTCGAACACTGGCATCATCTGACTCGAGCAAGGACAATATTTTTTGCAACCCAACTGCAAGATTTATACGTAATGAATACAAAGAATAGATAGACACCGAAGTGCGAAATAAAAAACTGCAGAGCTGCATACCTTGTTCATGAAGGTTTGTGATTGATGGTCTTTCTCCATTGCTACCATCTCTAGACCGCAGATGATTAAGTGGACTTGAGCAATCTAGACCATTCAGGGGATTACACGAGCTACCTCTGTCAGAGTAATTTCTAGCCTATCAACATAAATTGAATATTACGTCAAAATCAGAAATGCAATTTTAGGCAAAACACTAGATGAAAAGCAAACATGATCATAAATTATTCATGTGCGCATGCTACATGCATCTTTACACCTAATAAACTTTGACCAGGTTGACAAAAGAAATAAAAAAACATAACCAAGAATCCTTTTATAACACAAGATTTGAGAAATGAAGGTGAAGAATTACACAACATAGTAACATACAACATTATACGTCAGTATACCAACAAATATAATGCAGTGTAATCATGTGTCAGTTTGTATGTTAATACATGCACATGCTATGTCACATACTTGGTTAGCTTCCAAAGACAACTGTGTTAGTTGACTTCGCAGAATTTTTACTTCTTCTTCAAGTTTTTTCTTCTCACGATTCTCCTCTTCCAGGGCCATATGAATTTCAAAACCATCAGAATCACCACCTGGTACCTACAGAACATCAACTTGTTATGCGGAGAACTTATAAAAGTCAGAAATGGCTATAAATAGTTGGTCGCAGACATGTCGTATCCCATGAACACCTACCTCCACCCTTGAAAACTTGATTAGCTGATTTTTTAAGTTGTAGATTTCCTCTTCAGCGACCTTAAGCAACTTTTTAAGTTCAGAAACTTCTTCCTTGCCAGCCCCCAATCGAATCTGCAGGAAGCAACTTAAAAACATCAATGGAATACTAATGGCATGATGGTTATGGAAATGGTGAAGCTTTATTCTGCAGTAAAAACACTATATCAACTAATTTAATATATTAACTAGGAAAATGTCATGTACTAAGTACTAACATCTATCAATATTTGCAGTGAGAAATACTGTTAAGCCTTTATATCATTGGCCATCTAAACACCATAACTTCAACCTTGAAACTCGCATGCTATCTTCTTGTCAAACCAAACATCACAATAGCAATTACATTTTTCTTGTTTGAAACATAATTTTGCAACCAAGAGTGGAAGATGCTATTTAATGTATACAGCGTAATGACTACAACCTTGACTAAATGACTTGGTTTCATCTAGAATTATCTGATCATGGAGGCTGACAAATGATAATAAAGAGAAACTGCATATCATAAAATTCTAACTTCAGAAAGAGACCAACCCTTGCTTAAAAGGGCAATGGTTGCACTTTCTTTTTTAATCACTTGCTATGAACTTGTTCACTTCTTTAAAACTTTTGTGTAAAAGAGAGACTCCTAAAGACAATAGAATCCATCTTTACAAAATCTTATTAATCCAAGTTTTCTTAACAAACAACTATTACGTACATTGTTATGTTCATCAGCAATGCAGCCAAGGATGCATATGAAATAAGATAGGAAAACAAGGAGCAAGATTACCTCTCCATTCGCAACATGCTTTTGTTGATTGATACTCCACTTCTCCTCAAGCTTCTTTATTGACTCCATATATTCCATCTGACATTTCGTCTTTTCCTCCTAATATGAAAAACAGAAAAAGTCCAAATATTTTAGCAGATCAGATCAGGTAAGGGTATCTGGAACAAAACACAGCATAACCTCAACACATGATTAACCATTCTATTTTAGTCAAAAGATATCATATCTTCAAGTTGCAACAATTTCATTATATGTTTACTGCAACCCCACTGTCAACCCATTTTGATCAACTTACTTCGAGATTATTGCTTTGGATTTTAACCAAAAAAGTAACAACCCCTAGCAACTTAGCAAGTCTCTAGAATGTTCCTGTTCAGGGTCATAGCATCCTCAAAGCATCAATTTGTTTCTGTCATTTCAAATGAACCAAATAACGAAATCGGGCATAAGATTCCAAAGAACACTATCATACCTACATCTCCAAATATCTGTATCCATGCTTGGACCACATCCAACACTTTTCTTGGCATTAGGCAATGTAGACTACAGATCCCTAATATAATGTCACGTCTGAGCCACCTCCACCTCACAGTGAAGGTGGTCCATTGATTCTCCCTCAGATTTACACATGAAGTACCAATACATAATCCACAAACCACGGTATCATAAAATTCAAAACATTGTCGATAGAAGGAAAGCCACGCTAGGGGGGGTCAAGGTCAACTCCTCCAATTAATATTATTAATATTCACAGTGAAATTTGTTCTGAAGAAGATTCAATCTTTACCAATAAAAACCCATCTGTCAATACAAGGAAAGCCACTTTAGGGGTCAACTCCTCCAATTAATACTTAATAGACACAGTAAAATTTGTTTCTAAACAAAATTCAATCTTTACCAAGAATACCCCATCTGCTCCTAATCATGTAGATCCCTAATCAGTATAGAAATAACTCAAACTCCTAATCATGTAGATCCCTTCTAAACGTAACATTCCAAAAAATGTTTCCATCATTGAACTTCATGTCTCCATCACAAAGTTACACCGGCCTCTGGCTGGTTTGTAATACTATGAAGAACAAAACGTCCTTTTCAGCATTGATCCTTGCACCAACAATCATACCAATATATAACACACACGAAGAAGATCACAGCATTACCTACATCTAGCCTAATTTTTAGGTAATGACATCC
The DNA here is from genome assembly GCA_036897195.1 of Plantago coronopus. Lineage (NCBI taxonomy): Eukaryota > Viridiplantae > Streptophyta > Magnoliopsida > Lamiales > Plantaginaceae > Plantago > Plantago coronopus. The sequence continues at coordinate 12,150 of JAYMSL010000986.1, forward strand.
CTTCCTAAGGAGTTTCTATACTCCCCATAAGAACCATGGTACTCATAAGCACACCAACCACCCTCTATTTCACCAAATCCCTCGAGGCCTAGTATATCTTGGAGTACTCCCCTCCATAGAATTCTAACAGATATAACAAGTGCAGAATGACACACCCGTAGCTTTGATTAATTGGTTGAAGCCTTGAAGGTCACACTTTTATGTCGTAGATTAAGTTTCATTTTAGCCATGAGAATATATTAAATATACTTTTTTTATTGCGCCTTTCATGTTAATGAGATTGTAACTCTGAAGCCAATACTCCTCATACAGCATAAGTGCTCTCAAAATAAAAAATTGCAGGTAGACAAGGATATATGCTGACATTCAGAAGCATGTATGTACCTCTAACACTTCCACGTATTGCCTTTCAGCCTCAGCAACGCGCTTCTGTGCTTCCAATCTGATTCTCTCTATCTCACTCTCATAACGTTTCTGCTGTCTTTCATTTTCGGAAATAAGTTTGTCAATTTCCATTTCCAGTCTTCTTGACAGACTCTTGTAATCAAATTCTTCCTTTATCTTCAGCATATTCTCAACTTTCATAGCCTGCAGAAATCATAATACATTACTTAATGACATTTTGCACTAAAAAAATAGTATGCCCAGCAATGTTATCTTGCCCTGAAGAAATTGAGCCATACTTGTTGGGTAACTACACATTTCAAGAGTTAGAGTCTTAAGACTCACCCTTTGACCAAACAATATGGTACTCATAGTCTCAGACCGGTGCCTTGGTGATGGACCGACTGTGACAACTAGTGAGGTTCTTGAAGTACCTGCAGCAGCATTACAGCAACATAGTTAAACGGCCAATTTCCAACTCACTGTCAGCTCTAGAAGCTGGAAGTAGTTTATATGAGTTCACTTCTCTGTATAATTTTTTTTCTCTACTAAAGGATCTTCTCCGCGTAGAATAAAATATATAGGAAACCTTACCTCCAAAAGAATCTTTCAGAAGTCTTGTAAGCTTTGAATCTCGAACAGGGACATGTGGGCTGTTTTCAGCCAAGGCATTTATGCATTTCCCCAAAGCACTAAGCGAAAGATTTATAGACTTGGCTTCTTCTAACATATGTCCCTCACTTCCTTCAATAGACAGTAAAAAGAAAAATATCAGAGAAAATTCAAAAATGAAATAGTTTAAACAAAACTATATGTAAATCTTTAAATTTAGTAACTGTGATGCCTGGTGTATAATTAATTGTCCCTGAAACTTTTTAAAATTAAATAATCAAACTAAACAAGGCTATAAATCTATCATAATAATTTCGATTGTGTTTAGAGATCTTCGATGAGGCTAAAACTATTAGAGAATTCATGGAGTTCACCATTTTCACATGATGCTTCCCCCCTTCTAAGAGGAAGCATAATCAACAATTGAAGTCATCCATCCAGCAAGGGGATAATTGAGAAGATCCCCCATTACCAAACATTGAAAATCTAAACTTACTTAGAAATTAATAAATCATACAATTAGCAAAGCACCTGATTTGTGAATGCGCTCCGAACCAGCCAGATCTACAACAATCAATTTTCCTTTGCGTAGCAGAGGCGGCCTCAAGTTACCCAAATGAGAACGATTCTGAATTTCTGAAGAAAAATCTGCTTCTCTGTCCACCACTGACTTCTTGACTTGTACCTGGAAAAAAAATGCCAGCAGAACAACCAAATATGTTATTAATAATAATGGAAAAAAAGTTGCATGTGAGTGTTTAACAATAGCAAGTCCGAAGGACTAAACTGCCAAGACAAGCATATGAGCAAAATAGAAAAGCAGGTATTGTTATTCACCATGAGAAGAGCATGACTACGAGAAGATTCAGTGTTCAGTTTAGTGTTAGCAGCAAATCTGTGAGCTTCACCCACACGTAGGAGCTCCATGAAATTTTGCTGGTCTCTGATTTCCATGACTGTTGCCCCAGGCAAAGAAACATCACCAGTTCTTTGGTCCTCTACAATGGATATATTATCATTTGCAGGATTTAGTAGGTCCTGAATGCTTTCCATGTACAGCTATATAAAATGAAAAAACAAGATTAAAAAGATGGTTAAATCTCACGAAGAGAAACATAGCCACTAACTGTAGGTAAGGATCGTTTCTAATTTTGTGCTAACCTGTAAGTAGGAGACAGATATAGAATCAGATTCTGGAGAGACATTTGCCAGTATATCCTCCATTGCACGAACCATAATACCCCGAGCAGAGGTGTCCTCATCACCAAGCCGCCCAAGTGTATAAGTTTTCCCAGTACCAGTTTGACCATATGCCATAATTGTCCCATTGTAACCATCTAAAACACTCTAGAACATAGATGGACAAAGAAAAGGAATGAGTTACCAAGTAAATTATTTACAGAATGAGTTGGTAAAAAAGTCACTTTTAGTAGAACTATAATAACAAAAGTACTGTGTGGCATATCAAGGTCAATAACATCACGGTTCTGCTTAACAGAAGCTACCCAGCATTAATAAACATACCAATACTTCTAGGTTAGATAAAGATCAGTTTAACAGCAGCACACTACAATATTAACTTCCATGTATGTCAATGATAGAAGTAGCATACTATCCAGTAGACACTTCCAAAACACAATTCTTTGAAGGTTGCTCAAATGAAGGTTAGAGAATTTTACGACCATATAGCAAGCATAGGGGCTATGGTGGACATACTTCTTCAACAGTCAAGAATAAACAAAATAAAGTCTGTAGCACTGTAGACAACTTGTAAGGCGTTTCCTTTGACATCATTAACCGCTTAATGATATAATCAAGTTAACCGGCATCAAGAATTTTCATAAAGAATAAACCACTATTGGTGAGGCCGTGAGGGAAAAGCAATGACAGAAAGAATCAACTAATTTAACATATAAACTGAACAGCATGTTACCTACGATATTTAGAGAGTTAAACTAAGTGTCTTGTCTACATGATTAGCCAGTTAACTATACAATGAAGTGGAGCCACATAAATGATTAGCCATTCCGGATGGAAGACCAACCATGGCAGCCGTTATTTTACATTCTATTGAAAAATTATCCAACTATCCTGCACCACTATTTGTAATGATGGAGAAGTTAATACACCCAAAACTTATTTTGGCCAAACATTGGAATGAAATTGGCGAAGCCATTTCACTAGTCAATAAGGCTACTGTATACCAGCACCTTGTCAAAACTGAATGACCAAATCAAAGAAAAAAATGGAAGTTTAAAAAAAAATAACCTCAACAACAGGCTTTGCGACGACTTCATAGACGCGTTTCTGAGATGCAAATTCAGTGAGAACCTCATCAAATTCGTAAGTGTCTGAGTCCCAATTGTTTTTGCGTATTTTCAGCCTTTTAAGCTGCAAAAACCAAAACATGACACAAATCATGCTTATATTATTAGAACTGTGAGATGTATCATATGTGCAATGCATTTATAAAATACTATAAAAAGACAGCAGATTGTTTAAATAAAATAACCTCTGGCTGTAATTCAACACAATCTGCAAAATCTGCATCGGCAACAGACTCTTCAGCATTTCTTGGCCGCAATCTGACAGCAACTCGGACTCTGCCTGAGACTGTTTAATAATACGCGGCACTCAGTACATAAAAAGATAGACGTTGTTTCATGATACTCACAATTCTGTTAATGCGATTGCTTGGCACATAAAAACTAGACAACCTGTTTAGTTATGTGGTGACACCACAAACTTAGTACCTACCAAGAATAAACTGTCTGTTTGATTTTTCTTCCAAGCATTGTACACTAGGGAATAGGGATATTATTTTAGGAAAGTGATCATCAACAAAAGTGTACGTGATTCACAGAAATTTTAATCATCAATGTCAACATCCAAAATTTAATATGTCAGGCATAGAAACAATTTCATGTATATTCCTCTACACAACACCAATAAATGACATCCGTACTATTATCCTAGTTATAATCACTGGGGCAGTTATGACTACCAAAAAGCAGTTGTCATTCAAAATAAGAAGTAACTGGAGAGGTTGTGCGGGAGTCAAACATTACAGCTTATGCCTATTACTCATACTGAAGTGATTAGATCAAGAGTTGGAACCATTAAGGGAAGTAGGAGAATATATAGTCAACTGCAAATTGAACTAACAATACTATGTATATTTTAACATGTTAGTTAGTATACTTTTCAAAAAAAACATGTTAGTTAGTATATCATAACAGGTGACACACTACAGAATCTGCATGTCACCATTGTAGTTGTTACTCTATTTAGACTTCCCAGGACCAATATATTGGGGCAGAAAACAACAGATTCAAATCTTAACCAATTTAGATGTCTTCTACTAGCTGTTCATGCAATTCCCCCCAAATTCAATCGCCCGATAACTGGAATGTCTAACAACACTCAGTAACTAGACAGTCACTAGTGAATGTATGCACATAAAATTAGGACCATTCTAGCATATTTCACATGGACTGAATCTACATTCAAACTTCCGTCTTCAGGCACCTTAGACACAGACTCACACGTAGATATTCCTCTACACACAATCTTTCAGCTTTCTTTTAGTTACAAATTAGAACCCAGTGACAATGAAACAATCCACCAGCTACTCCATACTATTCGAAAATGCCGATCATTATCTACACGACAACATTTCAGTAAGTAATAAATTTGTAAATGTATGCATACAATTACCCCCATTCAGCTCATTGATTCAACCACACAACCTATCTCTAATCCAATTAAAGAACCCTAGCACACTTATAAACAAACTAGCTTTAATTCGATAAACAATCGAGCTCCAATGAAAGCCCAAATCCAAACCTAACCAGCTCCAGCTCAAAACCACCAAATTCTCAAAACCTACCCCTCCAACACACCTAACAGTCCCACATTGCAAACACTACCAATTTCACAATCAGATCGCATTCAGTTAACCAAATGCAGTGACCCAAGCAACTCACCGGAATCAGAAGCGGCGCCACCCATCGAACCGGTACTCCGGCGCACATTCGACAGCGGAGTCTTCGATTTAAACGAAGCGGAACTACGTATAGCAGCTGCAGCGGACTTGTTGACGCCATTTCTGTAGCCTGAAGAAGCCATTCTCCTCCTTCTCGTTGATTTGAGCTTTCTTACAGACCTTTTCAGTGCTAAAATGAAGAAGATGTAATAATAATTTAAAAAAGAAAATGGATGGGTAGGGAGGGGTATGTTGGTCTTTTGAGATTTAACTTTAAAGTTCGAAAAATTGAAATGAGAAGGCAAAGTACATTGTAAGGATGGGAGTGGGGGCCGGGGTATTTTAGGTGCTTTAAAAAGCGAAAGGGCAGCTTATAATAGAGATTGTTGAGGGCGTGTTTGGGTGCAGAGTTTGTGGCAGAATGTGTTTTCTGCCTTTTGTGGTAAGTTTCTACGAATATGGTATATTCAGTTCAACTTAATTTTTGTTTAGTTTAGTTTCATTCAGTTTAATTCAGGTTAAGTTTATTAAATTCAGGTTCATTAAACTTAGTTCAATTCTGTTCATTTCAGTTTACTTAAGAGAATTTCAAGTGAATTGTAAAAAATTAAATAGATGTAAGTTCTAGATATTTGAGGTGTTGTTTTATTGAAAGTTGTAAGGGTTTTTATAAGAGTGTTGATGCTGAGTAAAATTAATTAATATTCTTCTCAAACTTTGAATCAAGAATGAGTTTTACCTCACATGGGTAAATACAAATACGAGATAATTATTACTCCCTCCGTTTTTTTACAATATTCTTAAGGTTCGATTTTTTTTTAACTTTGACCGCAAGATTACTCCTAAATTATAAGATATAAAATGTAATAAAATTATGTTATATAAGTGTATCTACCTACTTTCATAATATTTTTTTCAAATATTTTTTTAATTGTATAATTTTCGAATAATTTACGGTCAAAGTTCGAACAAAGTCAAGCCTAGAAAGTTTATAAAAATACGAAGGGATTATTTCACTTTAATTATGTAAGAGCATTCACATCAGTTTTCTTATAAAATATCACTTAAAACTTCCCTAACTCTCTCCCTATAAATTTGTCCGCAAGCATTCAGTAATGAAATAAAATCAGATTTCCTATTTTAGATATAAAATTCAAAAATAATAAATCGGCTTAGAAAAAGTATACTGAATTTTTTTTAGGGGATTCTTAAATCTTGGGATGTGAAAAAAATTCCTTAAATTTTTCATGTGGACCATTAAATTTAGGAAATCTGTTGCATTGCATTTTTTCACCTTTTCACGATTTGTTGCCAATATTTAGACATAAAATCCATTTTAAGTGAACTGATGTAAATGTTCTAATGCAGTGGTAAGGTGCAAGGTGTAATGGTTAGAGGTCTCGGATTCGATTCCCGGATGTGGAGATTTATTTGGTGATATAAGGTTGGTATTGTGGGGTATAAGGTCGGTATTGGGTTAGTGTAGGAGTAATAGTAAAATTAGAATAGATTTGACTCTTAAAAAAAAATAACAATTGAATTTTGTATTATTATGTTTTTATTAGACGGAGTAAAATATGAATGAGACTGCATATGGGTTCAATGATACAACTAATTGAATGCTTTTGCAGTAGAAATTATGCAGATTTGACTCACTATTTATTTATTTTTAGTTCGGTTGTTGTACATTTATTTACTTTTATGAGACACATTTAAGTTGTTTAAAGAATGGCTTTATAATGACAATATAGCGTTACGATAGTACTAAGACGAACTTTGTATCAAAGCTAAATGCGTTAAGTACTTTTTTTAGTGACTTAATCAACAACTTATCAGATTGTTTAATTTTATTATAAAATAAGTATATTTAATGAACGTCAATATAATTTATAAATCAGGTAAACAACATGTAATTTTTCGAGAAAAAAAAGAAGAAGATGATTATCAGTTATCTTGACAATTACATTATCAGCCGATCGGTTTGCCAAACAGACACTTTGATTATTCGATTCATTTTATTCTTTTAAATACAAGTACCCAATCAAGTTTGAAAGAGTTACTATTTGTCATGTTTACATAAAAGAGGTAGAGGATACGATTCATTTTATTCTTTTAGATACAAGTACCCAATCAAGTTTGAAAGAGTTACTATTTGTCATGTTTACATAAATGAGGTAGAGGATAGTTAACGGATTA
>JAYMSL010000987.1:0-19320 GCA_036897195.1 Plantago coronopus
ATTCGAATTGTTTAGAAAGAGTGCTGTGCAATCAGTTAAGTAGTTTTGAAGTATTTTAGTTCTTTGTAAAAGTTTTCTTTAAATGCCAAACGCCCCTTGTTTTGTATTTTATTTGTGGAAATTCCTTTGTTTTATATTTTATTTATTATGATTTCTTTTATGCGGGCTTAGAGAATGCGTATTCCCTTTTTGGACAAGGTAAGGTCTCTCTCTTTGCATTTTTAATTCTATATTTGGTTTATTTTGCCCATTACTTTGCCGTCTTCTTTTTTGAATTTCCAATCTGCTTTTCTCACTTTTTCTATTCGATTTTTCTTTAGTTGATTCTAGTGTAGAGTTTTCTGTTAGAGTTTTGTCGTTTCTATTTTCACTTGTCTTGACTTTTCAACTATGTATTTACCCTTTTCTATATAAATTTGTATTTTATATAACGTAAATTGCTTTATGTTTTATTTTAGATATGCTATATTTGTATGAGCTATTTAGTTTACTATAGAAATCTGTACATATGATTATGATTTTTTTCTTTCTATTCGAAGTACTCTTTCTTCTTGTTTCTTTTTTTGTTCTCTTTTCTCTGTTTTTTCTTTGTTTATTTTTTCTGGAATCTTTTAATCTGGTGCCCTTCTTTTTTTGTTCTCTATCTGTCTCTGATTCTTTTCTTTGTCTCTTTGTTTTTCCCTTTCTTTCTTTTTATTTCTTCTTTTTTCTTGTATTTTTCTCTTCTCTCTTTTTTCCTTTTCCTGTAACTTCCTTGAATCTAGATCTCTACTTCTAATATATAATATTTTACTACTTTGGAATAACTATTGTTGGCCGCCAAGAATTAATTGGATTTCTTGTTTGAGTTAATTCTTTGTATCGCATTATGCAGCATAAACTTTGCTATGTCCCTCGTCTTTATCTTTTCCTTTTTTTAGACTTTTTTCGTTCTCTTGTGTTTGTGTGTTTTATCATGTTTTTAATTAATCATCATTTTCGAATAGTAGGACTTTGCTTAAATAAAATGGGGTAAAAACCACCTTTTTTTGTTTTTTATCTGCTTTACTTTTTAAGTTATCCGCTTTTTGTGTTTCTCTAGTCAAGTTCTAGTTTTAAATAATGAGTCTTTTCTAAAAAACGGGACGTTTTGACTAATATTTTCATGAAAAAAGTTTTGTTTTGATTAACACGATTTTTCTTTTCTGATCGGTTATGACGTGTACTTTCTGGAACTTTTAAAACAAAGAGAGTTTTTCTTTCGGTAAAGGGGTTAGGTCGATCAGCAACAACATAATTTCGATCTTGGTGCATTAGAAAATCTTTTCAAATCTTACTGTTTTGGATTTTTGGGGTAGCCGGGGTCGAAGGCTTCGTTTTGACATTTTATCTTTTAAGTGTTTTTCTTTTGAGTTTGCTCTTTTTCTTAAAGACTTTCCTATCTTCGTTTCGTTTTTTTTCTTGCTTTTTCTCTTTCTTTGTTTTATGTTTTTGTTCTTTTGGAATGTGGAAGAAAAATTATTTTATGACTGACTTTATTCTTTCGAGCAAGGTTTCTTTCTTTTTTTTTTTGATATTTTAGGTTTTCTTTTGTAACTATTAATGCTTGACGAGAGTATTAATTATATTATAAAATAGTATTTTAACAGAACTAGAAGACATTTTTTCTTTCCCCTTCTCAATCGTAGCATTTTTTGTTGGCTGGCTATATTTTTGTGGTGATTGTTTAAAGTGCCTCCTGACTATGCATTTGCCAATCGCTTGTTGTTTTTGTTATTCTCTTTTTGTCTGAATTTGGTGTTATATACTGCTCTTATTTATTTTCTTTCTATAAACAATGTTTTGTGTATGTATATACAAAGACTTCCTTGTAATAGTTTAGATTGGAAAGTAATTTCTTATTTATTTATTTGTTGCTTGCAAAGGAAATGGACGACAACAAAATAAAATGGAGAAGAAGGATCTGAAAGACCTAGATCTAAATTGAATGGAAAAGAAAGGAAAAATTCTTGCAGAACAAGACTGGTCGAAGATAAAGACTTAAATCAATAGGTCGCAATAGTTTAGAGAACAAAACTACTAGGTCGAATAAGAAAGGTAGAGGTTATGAACGCGTAAACATAGTAGAGAGGGTAAATAAAAAGCAGTAGAAAAAGAATTAAAGCGAGGAATCTGAAAAAGAAGAGTAGAACATAGTTTATAAAACAATGAAAAGATAAAGGGGGCATCTATCTTTTATAAAAGAGACTCTTTAATATTTGAGTTTAGTAAGACTTAGTAGCAAATGACTCTTCACGATCATTTTTTGATGTGTACTTATTAAGTTTGTTGTGCTTAGTTGTTCAAAAAGGACTCTTCTTTTTTGGAGACTTTCTTTGTTGGGATACATTTTTGGCTTTTATCTTTTACTTCTCTATTTATATTTTTAATTAAGTGAAGTCAGAATGGCGTCTGTGTGATGCTTGCTGAAAGTTATATTTATAACCTTAACTTAGCAAAAATCTACTATAATAAATAATAAATCGTTTGTTTACATTTGCTTTATTGCCGCCTCTCTAAGTGGCTTTACAATTTATGTTTTTTGTATTTGGCTAGTTTGCATAAAGTAGCTTTTTTGTTTTATTTAGGAAGTTTCCAATTCCTCTGCTCTTTACTGTTTCTGCTTTTTCTTTCTCTTTTTTCTTCTTTATTTATTTACGCTGTCACCCACAGCTTTTTGCTTTGGTTTTGTTACTTAGATTCTTGAAATACTTTTTAGAGCTCTATCTACTTTTTTTCTGTCGGCCGCTTTTTCTTTTCGTTTGAGTCCTTTTTTCTTTTGTCCAATTTGTTTTTCTCTTTCTATAGGTTTTTCCGTTTATTTTTAATAGTATAGGTGTTAGGTTTTATATATATAGTATAGGATAGAATGGGTAGAAAATTTGTTTATATCTAAATAATTGTGCATGAATAAATTCTAGGAGTGTTTTTAAAGAAGAATTGTTTTTGTATTCGTCTTATTCTTCTGCGCCCTTTTGCATTTAGTTGAAAAAAGATCTGAAGGGAGTGTAGTTTTTTTGCTCTAGTGTGTGGCTTGTGATTTTGTCGTTTCCTACAAATTTGTATATGACGCAGGTCTTCTTCATTTTAGGGTGGTTTTCCTATGCTGAAAAATTTTCATGTATTTGGCCTGCGCAGTCCATAGTTGTATGAAACTAATTATATAAATAAGGTCCGTATTATTCTCTAGGTAAGTAGGGTTGGTGTAATGTGTCTGTTCTTAGGTTTCCTGTTTGTTTTTTGGGACCCCTTTTTGTGTAGGATGGGTTCGCAATTAATTGGACTTGGTCGTGTGCATTAAGCCGGCCGAAAGTTTCTAGTTTGATTTTTAATAAGTAGATATGAAAAAGTAGCGCTGGATTAGATAGGTCAAATAAGGATTAATTTTGTTTGAGGGTGGGGACTATTATTTGCTTGTTCCAGACGAGTACGCCTGCGATTGTTGCCATCAAATCTTAATTAAGAGTCTAGTGCAGAAGTCGTCGGTAACAGGAAGGGTAAAACATGGAAGGCTAAGCTTTTGTCTGAATTGGTGTTAGGATCTGCGGGTTGCGGCTCAACAACTCTTGGGTGATCTTGCGAGGGTAAGCTTAATAAAAAAAACAAATAAAAAAGGGGTAAGTTTACCTTTAAGAGTTTGCCCGGACAAAAGAACAAAGTAGACGGAGGTAAGTAAGTCTAACGTAAGTTGAAAAGGGCTCGCCCTTGTGTTGAAATCGGTAGAGATGTTAAAAAAAATAGGTTGCTTTATTCGGGGTTTGACTGTGTATCCTGAAGCTGACTATTATTCTTAGTACTTATCTCAAGCACTTGCGGGGGCTCTATATATGGTATAAGAAGGAAAGGCCTGTGTAAAAGTGGGTCTTGTTTTTCAATTGGTCGTAGAAATTGAGAGGAATAAAAGAAAAAAGAGATCGGTAGTATTTTAGCTTTTAAACTTGTATTTTTGAGATTCCAGGAAGAGCTGCATCAAAGAAATGGGTTTTCTTATAGAATAGAGTACCCTCCTAGGTCCTCCTCTGTTGTTTTAGATTTCGGAAAGAATATAAAAAAGGAATTCATTCCTAATTTTGTAACTGTATAGGATCTAGATTCCAAGACTCTGAATCTGATCAACTACTTCGGCTAAAGATATATTCAAAACACAGGAATAGTCCCTTTTCTCTCTTTTCTTGTCTTTCTATCGCCTTTTTCTCTTTCTCTGCTTTTTTATCTTTTAGGTTTTTTTCTCTTTCTTGTTTATTTTCTTTTTTATTCTCTTTTGAAGAATACAACAAAGAAAACTCTTCATTCCCTCTTTTTTGTTTTGTCTTTTTTCTTCTTACTTTTTTCTTTTATTTGCTTTATGTTTTTTCTTCTTTATCTAAGTTTCTCCAACTCTCTGTTTCTGTTAAGCCCTTATGTCTTGTCTGTTTTACACAACTTTTCTTTTCGCTTAAAGATGTCTTTGTCAAGCAAATGATCCCTGACAAGGAATTATTTCTTTGTTAAGCTTCAGAATCCGCTAGTCTAAGCAGCCTAAAAGCATTTCGGGGATTCTTTCCTCTGTCTGCCGAGACTCTGCACAAATCCCTCTCAGGAAAAAGACTCTTTGAAAAGAAGTTCTTTGTAAAACAAGAACTTCGCACTTTTCTTCTTATCTTTATTTATAAAATGTTTTATCTTGTGTTCTTCTAACTTTCTATCAAGCATAGAGGATTCTTTTAACTTAGAAAGACGAAAATATCGTCTCTCTAGCAAGAAGGGTCTTTAAGTAGTAGAATTTTTCTACCAAGTGCACCCTTTCTTTGCAAAGTTATTTGTTCCAATCACATATACTTGTGACTCTTACTTAAGAGTCTTTTTGTGAATCCTTGCTTTTATATCTTCCACGCATGTGCCGCTTTATTTCTATTCACAGTGCTCCAACAGCTCTTTCTGGATTTTTTTTGGAAGAGACAAAATCCGGATTCGGCTTGTCGGCAAAAGGAGACTTCGCAATACTTGAATCAGTGTCTTTGTATTTTTAAATCTACGCGTTAATGAAGGATGTTTTTATATTCATAAATCTTAATTAATAAATAAAATAGAATCTTATATTTGTTTTTAATTAAATGTTGTTTATTAACTCTAGTTAATTTAATTATTGTAGTTATTTATTATTATTATTTTAATTCTTTTATTTAAAATTTTATAATAAAATGTATGTCTATTTTTATGTATTATAATTATAAGTAGGTTATTATTAGATTATTAATTTAATATGAAGTAATATGACAATATGGAATTCTTTTGTTGTTATTAGTATTTGGAGTACTTTTTTTAAATTTCTGGTTCGTCTTAATCCTTCCACTCCACAGCTATAGCAAAATTTTCTTCTGTTTTTTTATTCTTAGTCTATCTTTATTTCTTTTGTATTATAAGGCCCTTTTCTTTCACAGTCTTCTCTGGTTTCTTTTGCTTTCTCTTTTTTCTTGTGTTTTTTTCATTTTATCTTCTTAAGTTGGGTCTTTTTTTTTCTTTTTCTTAATTTGCTTTCTTTTTTATCTTGTTTTTTCTTTTGGTGCCTCCTTTCTTTTTTTCTGTCTACTCCTTCTTTTCTCTCTGTCTATTCTCTTTTGACTTTCTTCTCTTGATTTCTCTGAATCATTGTATCTTCTTTCGTGTCTTTTTCTTTCTTTTGTTTTTTGTCCTTTTAGAGTGGACGGAAAGTCGTTTCTTCTAGCATGGAACTTCTTGAGGCTTTGGTAAAGCTCTCGTGTGTTTTTGTAATTTTGTTATTATTTTTCTTGTGTTCGGTCGGATGCCGGGTTCTTTTAGACAAATTTAGGGCTCGTTCCAAATGTCTTTTTTTATTTTTTTGAAATCCCTTGCTTGTGCATATGTATTTGTCTTTTTTGTCTCGTCCTAGAGGTTTATTTTTTTGCTGCTCTAGATGTTATTTTCTTTTTCAAGAGGTGCTTTTGGTTGAATGTTAATTAAGATACATACCAAGGAATATTTAAATTGTATTCTTATTTTCCTTTAAGTTTTTCTTTAGTTTTCATGCATTTTTGTAGAAAATTCTATATAATGGTCCCAAAATTTTTTCGTATGTATTCTTTTTTTCTTCTTTCTGTTTTCTTTTGTATTATTCTTTTCTCTTGCTTTCCTCTTTCTTTTTTTTTCTGCTCTTCTCTTTATTTCTCCTTTTTCTTCTTCAAATTCTATTTTTTCTTATTTCTATTCTTTGTTTTTTTTTTTGAATCTTTGGGTGGAAATGGTTCGCCCTCGAAGGAAGCCTTGTATAAATTTTTACTGTCTGTTCTTTTTATCTAGAGAATTTTGGGTCAGTTCTTCCAAAAGGAAGGGATCCCTCAAGGATCTCTCTGAATACATTATTTGAAAAGTGGGTAAATACTTCTTTTGTTTTCAAATGACAGTTTTTTCTCTTTTCTGTTCATAAGGAAGTGTTTGGATGACAATAAAACAAGAATGCTAAATACTTTTTGGTGAGTAAATAAGGGTATAGGGCATAATAGAGCAGGGAATTCGTTGATTAGTGCTTGTATAATACTCTTTGCTTGTAGATGTAGTTCAAGGGCTGTACAGGATTCGGGGGACTACTTCTATTCTCAAGCCAGAAGCAATTTAATTTTTTATTTTTATAATTCAACTCTAGTCTTTTTGCATTCAAAAAAAAATTCCAAAGGAAAGTGCCTCAATTCCTTTTGTAATTTTTCTCTTTTATTGAGATTTTTTTCTCTGACATGTCCTTTTCCTTTCTTTTATTATTTCTTCTTCTTTTTTATTTTCGGGAACATTTCTAGCTAACCAAACATTCTTTTTTTTGTTTTTAGTTAATTTACAGGATTTTTCTTTTTTAATTCTTTTTCAAAAGGCTTTTTATCTTTTTTTATTCTAGAAATTTTCCTCGGTCGTCCTCTTCTCTGTTTTCTTTATTTGTCTTTTCCTTGCTTTTTATTACTTTACTTTTAATTCTATGGATGTCGTAGGCTGGTTTTATGAATTTGGTACAATCTAGGTATTCCCTTGTTTTATCTCTTTACTTTATATGTTCACGAAGACTATCTTTTAATCTAACTGCAAAATCCTATTATTAGACGAAAAAGGTGAGGTATATGAAAAATATGTATATGATTTACAGAAGGCTTACATTCTTCTTTCTCGTAGTTAAGCATGCCTTTTGCTGTCATTACCTAAAATTCTATTATTTTTTTGTTACATACAAAGGTTCTTTGCCTTCTGTAAGGGATTTGACATTTGATCAATTTATTTATAGACTAATTTACATATATATATATTTATATTGTTTTTTTAGCGTGTTCTCTTTTATTCTTCTATTTTTTATGTTTTGTATTCCAAGAGGCTTAGATTGATATGTAGATCAGAAAAGATTTCTATTGATTATCTTTTAGAATATGCTCGGCAGGGAGTCCCTTGTATGTTTGTGTGAATGTCCTGTGCTCTTTGAACTATATTAGCTTTTTATTGTTTTTGAGTCGGCTGCTTGAGCAGGCATCATTTGGGTGTTTGAGCCCTTTTATTGAAATTAAAAAGTACGCATTTACTAATTTATCTATTACATAATTATAGTTATTCATAGTGTAGACCATCTATGTTCCATTTATATTTCTTTTTAATGCAGGTTGAAGTTTACTTGTGTTTTCTTTTTTAGGCATTTCCTTTAAGTAAAAATATATTTTGACTTCTGTTGGAATTTGATTTTGAGCTTCTACCCTCTAAAACTAATTCAAAAACAAAGTCAGTTCTTAATTCTATAATTCACTAAATTTTCTAATCTATCTTTTGCTTTACTCTATTAGACTTTTGTCTTATCTTCTTTACTTTGCGATCTAACGACTACTAAATGTTTTTACTTTTTTGACATTCGGAGTTATGTCTTAGATAAATTCTTTTAATAAAGAAAGTTTTACTTTTTCTTCTATCTGTTGGGTCCTAGTTTTAGAAAAGATTTTATATTAATTTAGAATTGACCTAGATCATGGGGGCTTCTTGGAGTGTTTTTGTATTTATTTTGCTCTATGCTTTCCTGTTTTCTTTTGATTTTTAATTTCTTTTTTAATTTTTATTATTGGTATTCTTTTCTCCTTGTTCCATTTTTATCTTCCTTTTGGTTTATCTCTTTTTTTTGCTTTTTAAATTGTGGGACGAGATTTCTGTTTCTTTTTAAATTTCCTTTTCTCTGTTTAGTCGGAGATTTTCTTTTTTTGTTTGTAGAAGGGTTTTAATTTATTCTTATTACAAATATTTTAGTAATTTAAGCATTATGGAAATAAATAAAGTAAATTTATGTGTTGCTATATAGGTAATAGTAGTGAGAGGGTTTGGCTAGATATGTTGTATAGTTTTTTAAATGTGATTTAACCAAAGTCGTTTTCTGGACTCAAGTATCTGAGTCTCTTTCTTTTATGCTATCCTTAGCCTATTTAGTTTTGTTAGAATGTATTGTTCTTTAAGTTTCTATATTTTCTTGTTTTTTCGTCTTTTTCTATTTTAGGTAGATCTGCTCGTTTTCAACCAAAAATCTGTCTTGTTTCCACGGCACTTCGTCTTACGTACGACTTTTTTACTTTAAAATTCTCTTTCTTTTCCGTTTTTTTAACTCTCTTTATTTTCAAAGAATTTTTCTATTTATTTTTCTTTGAAAGTTCTAAGTAAAGAATCCTTGTCTATTTTTATCTAAATGTAGACTAATGTTCTTTCATCAAATTCTTGCAAATCCTCAATGTTTGGTAATGTTTTCCCAAATTCTAGAGTCGCCAGAAAAGGAGCTTGCTTTTTCTGGAGTTTCTGTTATTATAGAATTGGCAAGGAATTTAATTAAGAAATAGGAAGTGGGGAATTATTATATATTAAGTAGGTCTTTTTGTTGAGAGTTTGAGCCCTTGATGAAATCTATTAAAATTTTTGACGTGTTATTCTTTTTTTATCTTTTGAAGCTTTTTTTGTAAACTATTCCTTTTTTTTTGCTTTCTCTGATTCTGTTCTTGTATATTTCTTCTCTTTTTTTTCTTTTTTATAGTTTTTTCTTTTCTGTGCTTTCTCTGTTTTTTGTTTTCTTTTTTATAGTTTTATACACTTTTTCTCTTTTTTTACTATAAACTCTATTTTTCGTGCACATCTTTTTTAAGTATTGTTTTTCTTGTTTTGTAGTTTTTCGTTGACGATCTTTTTCTTTCCTAGAGGTTGACTTGTCTAAGTTTTTCTAGTTTACGGATAATGCTCTGGCCAATTTCTCTGCTTTAATACTGTCTTTGTTTCTTTTCTATTTTTTTATTATATATATCTATTTTGTTATATTTACCTATTATTTTTTCTTTTTTTTCGCTCTTTTTCTTTCTTCATTATTTTACTTTTTTTGTTTTCATCTATTTTCTTTCTCGAAATGTCTTTTTATTTTCTACTACCACTAGAGTCAACTGTAATTTCTGCTTTTGTGCTATGTTTTTTTGTTTCTCTGATCCATGCTGTTTCTTTGGTACATGAATTAATTAGGTGGAATTTGGGTATTAGTCTTTTTCTTATTAATAGGAATTTTTCTTCTCTTCTTGACTCTTGTTTTTTCTTCCTCTTTTTCTGTAATTTATGTATTATTAAAGGAAATATTGTTTTGTCATCTCTATTATTGTTTTTTATCTCTTTGTTTTGTTTCTTTGTTTGTAATCTCTCTTTTTGGGTTTGGGTAAGTTGAAGCTTTTTGGAATGCAAAGTATTCAAATTTAATAAGTATTGCCATTTGCAGTCTGGGTTAGGTAATGGGGCGAGCTTGCGTCGTTTTCGAGCAGTTCCCGTGCTCTCAATTACCTAAAACTAAAAAGGATTTTTTTTTCGGACTTCTTTCTTGTTTTGTTTTTTCTTGTTCTATATTCTCTGATTCTACATTGTTTCTCTTTTGGATTTGTTCTTTCCTTGTTTTTCCTTTCTCTATTTTCTTTTTCCCAAGAATTCTTTCTTCTTTGCTCTTTCTTTGTGAACAGATAACTTTCTGTCTTCTTTTCTCTTTTTTTGTTTCTTGTTCTCTCCTTCTTTTCGCTTTCGTTTTCTATATTCTCGGGTTTTTCTTTCTCATTCTTTTCTCTCTTTCTTGTTTCTTTTTTTATTTGCTATTCTTTCTTTGTCTGCTTTTTTATTTTCTTCTTTCTTTTCTCTCATCTATTTTTTAATTTAATAGGAAAGATTTCGTTGAAGTGAAGATTTTGGAAGACTGAAGGCTTTTAAGTAATGTAGCTAATGTAGTGCGAAATGTTTGAGAAATGAGAGGGAGTTGGTTGGTGAAATTGTTCTAATGTAGGATATTTTCTTTAGCGGAAAAATGAGGATGTGTCCCTAGACTTCTTTTTCAATTTCCTGTTTAAGCGGATTGCTGACCAGGGTCTTAGATTTATTAATTTTAAGTATTTTTAATGTAAATCTTCATGTTTTCTTGTTATTTATTCTAATGAGCAAGAGCCTTAGGCTTCTTTTTGATATTCTAAAGCGTTTCGTGATGGAAAGGAAAAGTGCTCTTTTTTATTTTATAAGTCTTTATTCCTTTCAATTTTCTTTCTTTTTGTTTCTAATTTTCTTGTTTTGTGATTTTTCTTTTTTTTCTACCTCTCTTTGCTTGTTTTTTCTTTTCTTATTTTGTTGTTCTGTTTTCTTTTTATTGTTTTCTTTTCTATTTTTGTTTATTCCTTGATTTCTTCTCTTTTTTTTTCTTTAATTTTTTCTTGTTCTTTTTTGTCTTTATTTCTTCTTTAATTAAGGTTTTTCTTCTTCGTGATTGGGGATCGCTTTTTTCATTGAGAAGGTGATTGGAACAGAATGTACATGGGAATTTGGGTATTTTCGGGATTCCCCGTGTAGAGTCCTTGAGTGATTTAGGGCTCGACCCTGTGAATATTTATAAAAGGGGTGCTGTGTTTTAGGTTTTCAAAGTATTGTAGTAATTTTGTATTATATTGTATTTAAGTATAAGTGATCTAGTTAATTTATATTTAATTTTAATTGTCTATTTGCATTCCGATTACTAAGTTTGGATTAACATGAAGCTTGTGCAAAAGCTTTGGCGTGTATATTTTCTAAGCATGCATTTATAATTTATAATATATTTAGGTATGGGTTTTCATTCATAAGATTTTCTTAGTAAATTTTCGTGTATATTGTGTGTTGTCAGAGTTTTTATTATTTTTTTAGGGGTAGGTTTTTTTTGTTTCCTCAGAGTCATTCTTCTTTTCTTGTTTTCTTTTAGCACTTTTTCTCTTTTTTGTTGTTTCTAACTTTCTTCTTTGTAAAGGCCCTCTCCCTTCTCTCTCGCTTTCTTTTCTTTTCTTGTTTTTCTATGATTCTTTTCTTAATTTTTTCTTTGGGCTGGATTTCGGTATTGTTCTTTCTTTTATCTCTCTCTTTTTTCTTTTTGTTATTTCTTGTTTTTTTGTCTTTCGCTTTTTCCCCTTCCTACCCTCTCTTTCCTCCTTTCCCCAGCGGTTACTTGTCTTTTTTTTATTGTTTTCTTTTTTTCTCGTTTTTTTTTTAATTTTTGTTTTTCCCTGTGTCTTTCTTTTGCTTGTTTTTGCTATTTTTTCTTTTTTTTATTTTCTTGATTCTGACTGAGCTACCCTATAGGGAATGCTTTTTTCTCTATCTAGTTCTCGAGTTTCTTGTCTCTCTGATTTTACTTGCGGCAAAATTTCTTTTAAGTATTTTGATATGATATAGCTCCTTGTTTCTTTGTTTGTTGGAATCTTTGTTCTATTTCTTTCTGAGTCAATAGTTGGTTTGTGTTTGATGACTGCATTGCTTTGTTTATGTATGGCGAGATGCGTTTCTTTTTTTCTTTCCTACGCATTTGCTCTGGGTTTTTCTGATTCTTTTGTTTCAGTGCTCTTTTTTGATTCTTTATGACTAACACTTTATTTTTGTTTCCGCTTTATTCTCTTTCACTTGTTTCTAATTCTTGTTCTTTGCCTTTTTTTCTTTTATTTGTTTTCTCTTTTTTCTTCTCTGTCTTTTTTCTTGTTCTTCTTTCTTTTTTATGTTTTTTTGGTTCTTTATCTCTTTCCGGACCTTCTTTCTTGTTCTTTTTGTTTTCTCTTCTTTTTGTTTTCTCTTCTTTTTTTTCTTCTTTTTTTATGATTCTTTCTCTGATTCTTCTTTTCTTGTTTTTCCTTGCGGTCTTTCAATCTTGTTCTTTGAGAACCTTCTTCTCTTTGTCTCTTCTTTTTTTTGTTCTCGTGTTTTTCTTGAACCGTATTATTTTCTTCTTGTATTTTCGTTCTCGTTGTTTGAGAACTTTTTTTTGTTTCTTTTTTATTTATTTTGTTCTTTTGTCCCTTTTTGTTTTTTCTTTTTCATTCGACTTTTCGGTCTTGTTTTTCTTGTTTCGGTGGACTTTTAGTTCTTTTTCTTCTTTCTTTTATGCTGCTTTATTTCACATTCTTTCTTTGTTTGTTTTTTATTTTTGTATAAGTTTTAATTAGTGAAGTTCGTTGTAATAAGTTTGAGTGAAGGGCTTGTTATTTCTCTTAGATAGTATAGTCAACGTGTCGGCACGCAAAACATTCGTCTAAATCTTTTAGTGGGATTCTTTTTGTGTAATTTTTTGCTTTCTGTCCTTCTTTATATATATATATTTTTTTGTGTGAGCTCCTTTTTCCTTTCTCCTATTTTCTCTCTCTCTTTTCTTGTTTTTTCTTTTGTTGTCTTTCTTTTTTACTTCTTTCTTCTTCTCTTTTTTTCTTTATTTTCTGCTTTCTTGTTCTGATTCTTTTCTTTTCGCTTATTTTTTTATTTGTTCTTCTTCGTCTTTCTTTTCCTTTGTTCTTCTTCTCTCTCTTTCTATCTTCTTGTTTTTTATTCGAGACGATAACAAATGCTTGTTTTCTTTCTTTTTCTATTTGCTTTTTTTTCTCTCTTTCTTTGTAAGAACTGGACAACTTTTTTTTGTTTTTTCTTTCACGAGCTCTCTTTCGTACGAGCACTGACGACAATAGGATTGTGTTTTTCGGATCTTTTTGTTTTTTTATCCTCTTTTTTTGTCGACTGCTTTTTTTCGTAGATTTTATTTCTATCTTTTTGATTTCTTGTTTTTATATTCTTCTGTTTCTTTTTTCTTGTCTTTCGTTGTTTTCTGCTTGTTCTCTTTTTTGGGATCCTTGTTTCTGTTTTCTTTCTCGTTCTTTAATCTACTTCGCCCAGTTGGTCTGTTTTTTTCATATTTTTCTTTCTGTACTTCCCTTTGTATTTTGCTTTCTTCTTTTTGTTATTCTCTTGTTTTTTCTTTCTTGTCTTTGATCTGTTCTTTCTTTCTTTCCCTTCTATATCTTATCTTATCTTTTTATTCTTGTTTGTCTTTTCTGTTTTTTCTTTCTTTTGTTTTTTCTCTTTCTTTTTTAGATAGATCTTTCTTTAATTCTTCTTCTTTTAACGTATTTCTTTTTATTATTCTTTTCTGTTTTCGATTCTTTCGATTACTCTCTGGGATGGGATCCGTGTAAGTTTTTGGAGAATGTACCTTGGATGGAATGGTATGTTCTTAGGTAGTCTTTTGGGGGGATTTCTTTTTGGCTTCGGCGTCGTAGGTCGCCTTGTATTTTTGTTTTCTTTACTCTTCTTGTCTCTTCTCTGATTCTTTTCTTGTTTCTTTTTCTCTGCTCTCTTTTTTTGTTTTCGTGTTCTCTTTCTTTTTATCTTTCTTTTCTTATTTTTTCTTGGTCTTTTTCTTTTTGACTTCTTTCTATCTCCTTGTTTCCTTTGTATATTATTTTTCTTCGTATCCTTTCTCTAGTTCCTTTCTTTCTATTGTACTTTTTTCTTGTTTTTGTTCTTTTTATTTTCTTGCTTTGTTGTCTTTCTCTCTTTTTCTGTTCTCTTTTCTTGGATTTCTTGTGTTGTTTTAGAATTTTCTTTTTTAGTTTGCAAGTAGTTGTTCTCTCTTTCTTTGACTTTTTGTTCTTATTGTTTTTATCTGTCTTCCTTTCCTCTCTGTCTTTGTTCTCTCTTTCTCTGCTTTTTTGTTATTATCTCTTTCTTAATTTTGGTTTTCTTTTCTCTTTCTTGTTTTTTTGATCTCTTTTTTGTGTCCTGTGTGTATATTTGGGAGTATAGCGTGTTGTTTGTAGTTTTGCTTATTATTTGGAAAGAGGCTACGTTTGTCTTTTTTGATAAGAAGCGGGAACTTTATTTCTAGGCAAGATCTATCTATATGCAAGAAGACTATATCTAGTTGTATTCAGGAGTGATGTAGCTGGTGCTGAGTTTGTTTTTCTTTTTATACGTGATTTCTTCTTGTACTTTTTGGTAGTAAATTGTTTCTCTTTCTACGCGTTAACTTTTTTACAGAATTGGGAACTCTTTCTATACGTCATTCCCCCATCGACTTTTGCGTAGGTTTCTTTTTTATTCCATGTTGTCCTTTTTTTTTAAAATAAAGAAGAAAGAGAGTAGATAGTAAGTAAGTTAAGTTGTCTAAATTTAGTAGTAAGATTATTTGTTTGACTCTAGTAAAGTGAATTGTAGAGAAAGAAAATGGACGACAACAAAGTACGATAACAAAGAAAGAAATGTTGATTTGTAGAATGTATACGAATTGTGCTTATGCCTTTGGATTCTATTTCTCGAGTCTTTTTTTATGTTTTTTTTGTTTCTGTGCGAGGGGAGGATGACAACAAAAGAAGGTTCTGTAAGAGGGAGACCTCGGGGTTCAAGAATTTTTAAGTTGAAATGTAAGACAACGTTGCTTTCTTTTTTTTGTTTTTTATTTTTCTGTCTTTTTTTCTTCTTTCTCTTTTTTTCTTTCTCTTTCTTCTTTCGATTCTTGTTCTTTGGCCTCTCTTGTTTTTCTGATTTTTTTATCCGCTCTCTTTCAATTTCTTTTGTTTTTTTCTTTTTGTTTCTTGTTCTTCTCTCCTTCCTCCTTTTTTCTTTGTTTATTTCTGTCTTTTTTTCTCTCTTGTCTTTTTGTCCTCTTCCTTTTCTTCTTCTTTTTTCTCTCTTTTTGTTTTTTCTTTCGCTCTATCTTTTTTTGTTTACTGGTATTTTCTTTTTTGATCTGTCGCTCTCGTTCTTTCAGAACCTTTCGTCTAGCGTTCTCGTCCGGAACCTTTTCTCTTTTTTTTTGTTCTTCTTTCTGCTTGTTTTTTTGTTCTTTATTTTTTCTTGTTCTTTTCTATATTCCCTTTACTCTGTCTTCTTTTTTTTGCTCTTTTTCTTTCTTTTTGTGTGCTATTTCTCTTCTTGTTTTTCCCTTTCTTCTTGTTTTTTTCTGAGTCTTCCTCTGTTTTTTTCTGTTCTCTTTCTTTTCTCTACGGATTTTCTTTTTCTTTTCTTCTTTGTTTTGATTCTTGTCTTTCTTCTTTTTGACCGTCTCTTCTCTTCTTTTTTCCTTCTTTGTTTTTTTCTATTCTTCTCTTGTCTTCTTCCTCTTTCTTTTTCTGTTGTTTTGCGTTTTTTCTGATTCTCTCTTATTTTTGGGTTTCTTTTTATCTCTGTTTTTTCTTCTGGAACCTTCTCTTCTTTCTTTGTTGTTCTTTATTTTTTTTTTAGATTCCTTTCTTTCTATTTTCTATTTCCGTTTGTTGACCCTTTTCTCTCTTTGTTCTATCTTTTTTGTTTTCCTCTTTTCTCTTTCTTTTTCTTCTTTAGATTCTGTCCTTTCTGCTCTTTTTTCTCTCTTTTTTCTTTCTTCTTCTCGATCCCTTTCTCTTATTTTCTGTTGTTTTTTCTTCTAGTGATTTCTTTTCTTTGTCTTTTTCACTTTGTTTTCTGCTTGGATTTCTTTGGCTTGTTATTTATTGTATGTATTTTTCCTGGAAGTGGATTCTGTCTTTTGTTTGATCCATATACATTATACATTTCGATGTTTTTCTTTGTTTTTCTGAAAAGTTGATTCGCAGATCTTTTTTTTGAAGATCGTGGGTAGATATGTTTCTTTTCTTGATTCTTTTTCTTTGGCCTTCCTTTCTCTGATTCCTTCTTTTTGTTTTGTTAGTTTCTGGTTTTTGAATGGAGATCTTTTTGTGTATCAAGAATGAATATAGTATCGTGAGTTTGGGTAGTGGGCTCTGTAGAATGTAGCAATTTGTATAAGAGCTGTGTATTTATTATTGGCTTAGTTTTTATGTTTCTTCTTTAGGAGCAGAGGGTCGGATTCTTTTTTTAGTTGTATTTTCTGTTTGGACTTCTTTCTCTTTTTTCTTGTTCTTTTTCTCTTTCCTTGCTTTCTCTTTTTGATTTTGATTGTTCTTATTTTTATCTATTTGTCCTTGCTCTTTTTGGTTTTCTGTCCTTCCTTTATTTTTTCTTACTCTCTCTCCTTTCTTTCACCCTGCCCTTTTATTCTTTTCTCTCTTATTTATGCTTTTTTTTCTCTTCTTTCCTCTTTCTTTTTTGTTCTTCTTTTTCTTGCTCTTTCTTTTCGATTTTTTTGTTTTTCTTGCTCTCGTTCTCCTTTTTGTCTTCGGCCTTTTGCCCTCGTGCTTTTGGAACTTTTTGGCTCTCTCTCCTTTTTTCTCTCTTTTCTTTTGCTCTCTTTTCTTCTTTCTTGTTTTTTCTTGATCTCTATCTCTCTTCTTTTTCTTTATATTTTTCTTTTCTGTTTTCTTTCTCTTTTTCCTTTCCACGGGTCTTCTCTTTCTTTTTGCTCTTCTTTATTTATTTTTATTGATTTCTTCCTTGTTTTCTTTTCCTCTTGTTTTGTGGCTTCCTATTTCTTTGTAGATTTTGTCTTTTCTCTTCTTTTTTCACATTTTTCTTTTTCTGCTTTTTTTCTTGCTTTTCTTTTCTTTTTGTCTCTCTTGTTGTCTTGTTTTGTTTTTTTCTTGTTCTTTTTTTTTATTTTATTCTTTTTCATGGACCTTCATGGAGATCTTGTTCTATACACTACACTTAGGGATATTAGAATTTATTTATTTATATACAGGGACTCTGATTGGTCCAAGGACTCTTTGTGTACTCACGAGAATTATCATTCGCTCTTTATCTTCTTCTTCTTCTCTTGCTTTGTGTTCTTGTTTCTTTGCCTACTTTCTTTAACTTTTCTGCGTACTATTTTTTCTTGTGAAGGTCATTGCTTGCAGGGCTTGCTGGATGATTATTGTTTTAGGTTGGTTTGGTAGGTAGATGACTGGCCAAAGGGGTGGATTCTTTGCAGGCTTCTATGTATTCCCTAACGGAATAGTAATTATTTGCTTCTATAGGTTTCGCTTTTTTTATTTTTCTGGAATTTTATAATCTGGAACCTTCTTTTTTTCTCTTCTTTGTCTTTCTGTCTTTTTCTTCTGTTGTGTTGTCTTTTTGTTCTCTTTTCTCTTTTGCTTTCTTTCTTTGTTTTCCTTTCTTCTTCTTTTTTCTTTCTCTGTTTTTTCTTTTTCTTTGACTTTTCTATCTGTTTTTCCCTCTACTCTTTGGCTTTGGTTTGTAAGCTTGGCCTGTATTTTTTCTTTAGCTTCTTGCTTTTGGTCTCGTTTTCTTTTGATTCTTTTCTTGTCTTTTTTGATTTCTCGTTCCCTTTTTTCTTTTTTTTTCTTGTTGTTTCTTTTGTTTTGTTCTCTCGTGCTTTCCCTTCTTTTTCCTCTTTCTTGTGTTTCTTCTTTCTCTTCTTGGTTTTTTTCTTTTTCTATTCGATTCTTTTATTTTTTTTATTGTTTTGGAATTTCTTTTTCTTTCTTTTCTTGTTTCTGCTTTGTTGTATTGGATTTTTTTGTCTTGTTTTCCTTTGTTTTTCTCCTCTATCTTGTTTTTCTTTTTCTTGCTTTTCTCTTCTAATTTTGCCTTTTCTGTATTCTCTCTTTTTTATTTGTTTTTTCCCACTTCCTCACGTTCTCTTTCTTTCTGAACGCCTTTTTTCTTTCTATCTTTTCTTTGTCATCTCGTTTTCTTTTTCTTTTGTTCTTATTTTTTTTCTCTATTTTTTATCTTTTCCTTTCTTTTTTCTTTTCTGCTTTGATTCTTTTTTTGTTTTCTGTTCTTTTAGTCTTCTTCTTCTGTTTCCGAGCTTTCTTTTCTTGTTTTTCTTCTCTCTTTTCAATGTCTCTTCTCTTTTTCCCTTCTTTTTCTTGTTCTTTGACTTTTTTAATCTTTCTGGGTTGGTATTTGTTTTCTTTTTTTTATGGTTCTTTTGCTTTTTCGGGTTTTTATGCCCTCTCCTCTTTTTTCTTTAGTTTTCTTATGGTCTCTTTTTTTGTTTTTTCTTTCTCTTGTTTTCTTTCTTTTCTGCTTTTTCTTTTCTCTTTGTTTATTTTTTTTCTTCTTCTGCTTGCTTTTCTCTATCCACGGATTCTTCTGTTTCTTTTTCTTCATTCTCTGCATCATTGTTTTTGTTCTTTTTTTGTGTTCTTTATTGTCTCTTCTTCCTTTTTTTCTATTCGACTTTTCGGTCTTTTTTCTTTTTTCCTTTTGGCCTCGTAGGAACCTTTGGACTTAAATCTTTTTTTGGAACCCTATTTCTTTTGTCTTTTTTCTCTGCTTCTCTCTTTTTTTCTTCTTTAGTTTTCCTTTTTTGTCATCTCTCTCTTTTCTTTGTCTCTCTTGTTCTTTTTCTTTTATGATCTTTTCTCTGTCTTGTTCTCTTTTTTCTTTGCTTCTTTTCTTTTTGCTCTTGTTCTTTCTTTTGTCTTTTTTTTTGTTTTGTCTTCCTTCTTTATGGGAACTTTATTTTTCTTGTTCTCTTCTTTCTGTTTTTGTTTTTCCTCTTCTTCTTTCATCTTCTGTTTTCTCTCGTCCTTGTTTTTTTAGAACTTTCTTTCTATTAGTTTCCTCTTTTTTTTTCTCATGTTTTGTTTTTCCTTTTTTGTTTGCCTGATTCTTTCTTCATCTCTTTTTCTCTTATTGCCACAGTATTGTTCTTGCTTCTTTTTTCATCTTCTCTCTTCGCCTTTTCTCTCTTTCTTTGTGTTTTCTTCTTTTCTTTGATCTCTTTTTTTCTGTCTTCTCTTTCTTTTCTTTTTGTTGTATTGTTTTCTTTTTTTGCTTCTCTCTCTTCTTTTTTTCTTGTTCCTTTTCTTTGTTTTTCTTGTTCTTTTATTTCTTTCGTTCTTTCTGTTTGTTCCGCTTCTTTTTTCCTTGTTTTTTTCTTTTTTCTCTGTTCTTGGTTTTTTTCTTTCTCCTTTTCGTCTTCTTTTTTCTCTTTGTGTTTTTTTCTGTTGTTGGTTTTCTCTTTTCTTTTTTCTTTCTTTTCTTGGTTTTGTATTTGTTTGTTTCTGCTTTTCGAATGGGATTTTCTCGGACAACAACTTACGGTGAGCTTTGTTAGTGCCGAGGTGGATTTTAGCAATTCGTACACTAGCTTTAGGGTGTGAGGATGGAATTGTTCTTTTGGGATTT
>JAYMSL010000988.1:0-19320 GCA_036897195.1 Plantago coronopus
AGTATTTAAGTTCAGATGTGCTCTTGTCTACGTAGTTATAGGCTCTTATTGAGTATCAACAATTTGAAGAAGTTTCCTCTTGCTCATACAAGTATATGAGGCAGAGTTGTTTAGATATGAATGTCCCTATGGAATTCATGTGGCCCTCACCCATGGATTTCACCTCGTATCATTCATTAGTAACTCATCGTGCTTATTTTCTCTTCTTGTTCGATATATGTAGTTCATCTAATTGAAATGTTCCTACAAATTGTGACTATTTCGATGATACTGCCAACTGTATTCAGCATAAGACTGCTGCAATACCTTTTGCAATAGCATGACAAGAACCGAAAAGTGCTAAGCTACACAAATGCTTACATTTTTCTTCTTCTTTAATTTATTTCCTTTTGGTTCTTATTTTTATTTCTATATACTAATTAGGATTGTCAAACTTACTTTATTATTACTCTATTTCATGAATGCTAACATTTTGACTTTTCTGGGTGAACCGGCATCATATTTTAATCGGATTTACTCTTAAAACTATAAATAGCGTCTCTCATTACAGTTTACATTTCTGGGCGCATTATATTTATATACCCTACTAGGCTACTAGCGTCTCTCATTACATTTTAAACCTCCATATATTAACAATTACATTTTGGTCCTAATAGTTTGTTTTTTGTTGACTTTAGTTTAACAACCAAACGAACCCTAAGTTTCTAATTTGCATTATTGTTCCTCAAATCCCAATTGTTAGGTGTTTTAACCCCTCAACTTCACAAAATTCTAATTATATATACATATAGATATCCAAAAGTTTCCAATTATTATAAACAAACCCTAAGTTTAATAATAATAATTATTATTTTTTTCAATCTTTAAAAAACTCATGCTTCCATAACTTCACAAAATTCTTTTGTTTTCAATAATTGAGCTTCCAGCCTTCCATGGGGGAAGAAGCTCAGATCTGGAGCTTCCGTGAAAGCTCTACAATTGAAGCAAATTATTTTTTATTGATTGATGAAGAAGGGTAAGATATTATGATGAGAAAATATTGGGGTTGGTTTGTTATAAGTTGAAAGTTTTGAGGGTTGAAAATGAGATAAAGTAAACTTTGAAATTGCATTTTATTTCAATTAATAATGAATTGTGTGGTTATAAATAAATTTTGTTGGCTTTTTGTACCTAAATGTAATTGTTTCTGATCATCAGTCCTTTACTGTGATTGTGAGTCTATGGAGGATTATCTTGTGAGGTGGGGCTCTAGTAGGGTACTTTTATGAAATTTTCCATGTGGATATAATATTTATTATAGAATTCTGTTAAATATATTATCATTATAGTTTAATGGTAATTAGTAGTCAAAATTGGCACTGGTTAACCCCCAAAAAAAAAAGTTCATTATTTAATGAAATGGAGGGAGTAGTTATTTCTTCTACCTAATTTTCCAGGCCGATCTAGTTAGTGTAGTTTCCCAAGTCTGAAATCCTCTTAGCATAGATTCTGAGACCAATTTTTTTTTAAGCATGGTTTACCATTGAAAGTAATCTACTATGCAGGTAAGCATTTTTCCAGGAACCAAGGCACCGGTGGAGTGTTCCTCTCAGGTATACTTGTCAGTTGTCACTATGGTATCTTTGATACTTTTTTTTTTCATTAGCTTCTTCCCTAGCATATAACGTAAAATTTAATTACATGATTGTTAACGCATATTCATAACCTGCAAGTAAACACTGAAAGAGACCAGGAAAACGTGAAACATTATATTGTATGTATAGCTTGTGAGTTACAACTCTTACTGATTGCTTGATAGGTAGTACGGAGTTTATGGTGTTGTTTGTGACACCCCTATTATTTCCCTACAAGACCCATGAAATAATCACATCACTCCCACATTTCATTACGTTTATATGCTGTATAACATATTTTTTTCTCACATAATAACACCAAAATAAAATCTGTAATACAACTGTGAACTGATCAAAGATGCTCCAGTCAATCACAGACAGTTTAAATACATAAGGCCCCATGTTGTTCCTGGGACATAACTGACACTCATGCTTCAAGACTACTTTGGAATTCTCTTTGCTCTGTAGATCTTTTCTTCACATTCCATGCTATAATAATTAATTGTAAATACTGCCACAGTAGTTGCAACCATGCATAATATGCACTCAACCCTGGCACACTGATATATCACCTTTAAGCTTAAAATCATCCTGTAAGACATAATTTATTTATAAGGTGGTTTAATTTTTCGATTCGGAACAATTATTTCTGCATATCAAGCTCAAAAGAAACGCAAAGCGTTTGTGACAACTTCTCAAAAGAAATAGAAAGAGTTGGAATTCGAGTTCCTCGTGCATGCTTCTTAGCTCTAAGGAGAAGTTTGCACAAACTGCTATTGAATATACTCTTGCAAACAACAGCCTTTTGATATAAGAATGTGTTAGGCGTTACATATTGGCTACAATGTAACGTTTTTCCTACTTGCATGGATTCCTTAGGTTACTTCTGGGGAATATATTTTGTGGAATACATTGGGACGATGTCCTGTTGCAGCCACGCCAAAAGTGTGAAAGGATTATGTGGAAATCCCTCACATTGCAGTGTGACATAAACCAAAAAGGTAAACTTTTTGTTGCTTGCGTTTTAGTGTGTATGTACTATTGAGCTTAATTTTTGGTGTCATTATACTGGATAAATGAAAAGGGAAACTCTTGACCAATAAAATGGATTTACATTTTTCCTGGAGGGTTGGTTATTGACTTGGCTAAGTATATGCATGGTAGAGGATTCATTAGTTCTTTTGGTTTACATTTGATACTTTCGTAATGAAAAATAACAGAAATCCATAATTTGCGAGATTAAGTGATCGTAATTTCACTAATTTATAAAGCACATGTATAATGAAACCCTTTTTGCAGGTGTAGTATATACCAAGTACATAATGTACATGAGTACATCATACATCTTATAATTGAAAGCACATACCTTAATAGATTTATGGAACTGTAATAATTGCTCCCATTAGTAATTCATGCATGCAGAAATTTGATTAGCCCCAAACTAAAGACCTCAATGATATTGTTTGTCGCACAAATTGCATTGAGTCTTAATTTGTTTGATAGTACATCTTTTTGGTGATGTGGAAAGATAATGCCACTGTTACAGCCTTTTTTAAACATCTTACATTATTTATTTATGTTTGATTCAAAACTCAAAAGTTGGCATGGGGTTTGTAGTATTGTACAATTAATGGACATCTTACATCAGACCAAATTATTGAGTTGCCAAGAACTACATGCGCAAATGACTACTAAATTGGTCCACATAAATAAACCTCCCAAGAACTCTTGTCTGGCCTTTGAGTTTCATAGATATAACTTTGGAAGCTATTTAAGGGCTTAGTCAAGCAATTTGTTTGGGTTTGGAACTCAATTAGCACTTTTGCCTAACTCATTGTCAGTTTAGCTCGTATCCTATTTCTCTCTCTACCCTATTTGATATTTGATATTTCTAATCTCTCGTGAACAACCTTAGCACCACTCAAATTCTTACACATACCCTTTCTCTCTTAAAAACTCTTACCTCACCTACCAATAGACTCCTACAAAACGTATATTTCCTTAACTCAATTTGAAATCCTGTATTTCTAACTCAGCTCAACTCTGGGTACTATTCACTGACTAAGAAAGCCGATAACCCACCACCCTTAGTCCAAAGCCAAACAGTCGGTAAAAAACTGCTATTCTCTCAAAAAAAGAATATGGTAAAATGTTATATTAGAAAATACATGCAAATTTTAATTTAACAAGAGGGGGGGGGGGGGGGTTGTCTGTCTTGATTCTCTGGGAGAAGGAATTTTTGGCCCTTAACCTGAATTCTTAATAATGTGTAACACTGGGTCTAATATGATATTAATACACCTGGTTTAGGAAATGTCATAAACGATAGAAACCCTTTTCCAACATATTCCTCTAAAGCCCATAAGGTGGGAAATTACTTAAATATCATATACTTTCTTTGTACTCCCTCTGTTCTTTCTCTTGGATTAAGGAAAATTATTAAAATATTAGTTTGTGTGGTGTATTATACTGGTATAGTGGTAAGTGAATGATAAAGTAAGATAGATGTTGAAGAAAGTAATGATAAAGTAAGAAAGAGAAATAATAAAGAATTAGATAGTGGGATAAAAAGTTTGTAACGTAACGCCAAATAATGAATGCTAGGAAGTTTTTATTGGAACGGAGGGAGTATCATTTTTCTTTGTGATATATTATTCGCGAAGCCATGAGAAGGGAAGTATAAATTATGTTGTGGATGCTGAAATCAAGATTAGGATTGTTTGGAAGTATGAAAAAGATAAAGATGATATATTTTTAGTTGATGAAATAAATCTTGATGGCTGGGGTAAATATGGATTCTGGGACAGGCTTTAGAAAGTTTTGGGCAATAAACTAAACAAGTGATCTTTTTGGGCAGAGAGTTTGGGGCAGAGGAAACATGATGGCCTCCATGCTTACATATTCCTTCCATGCCTGAGGTCCTGACATTATCAAGCCTTCTCCTTCCCTTCAAAAGTCACTCTAAAATGCTACTTGTAATCAATCTCTTGGAACTCTCCCTATTGCACATCTTTCATAATTCTCCCTTTAATTTTAAACTTTTACATTCATAAACTACTGTTTGTTTCTGCTCAAGTCAATCTATCTTATCTTTTCTATTATTACTTAGACTTCCAGGAGTGACAGCATGTTTATGTCAGCATGATGGACACAAAACATTTTTATCTGTTAACTTAGGAAGATCTCTCAACCTTAAGAGTAATCTTAAAATTCATCCTAACTTTAAACTAACACATAATGGGATAAAACGCTACAAAATGAGATCTCGTAAATCGCAATGGTCCACCAAAAATCAATTCTAGGTATAATTACACTGTAAAATGCATCTCAAGTTTGGAGTGAGTATATAATATTGAAGGTGAAAATATTGGGGCCACAGTTCTTTTATGTATTTAGGCTATAATTTCTGGGGAACTCTTCTAGGAACTCCAGGATAGTTATTGTGTTGAGGAACTGAAACTCATCAGTCTCATGCAGGGTTACCTCCTCTCTCTTGAAAACTCGCAGTAGCAAGTAGAAAAACTTATACTTACAGCATCCCTTGATAAGCTTTGCACTTTGTTTATTTGGTGTCCCACACAAAGTTTTAAACTTCAATTTATTGACATTTCAAGTCCCACTATCAGATAAATATATTCCCGACTTTATCAATAATTACACAATTGACATTAAAAGTAAAAAACAAGTAACTACCCATACCTTCCACCAGTATAATACCACAAAACAACACACTTTCTTAGATGTAACTCGAAAACCAAACTGCCAAACTTATCAAGGGACAGAGTAAGTACATTAATTTCCCTGAACTTCAATATATGGTGACATTGTTTGTTACCCGATCATTGAGAAAACAGAACTACAATCCTGACCTCCATAACATAAGATACCCAGTAAAGATGTCAAGATGGACAGAACGGAATGGAAGGTGTTAAGTATTCTATGACTTAGTAGTAAAGTGCAGCAGACAACAATGTTACAGAAGTAAGCCATGAATAGTTACAGAACGTAACATGTGTTTTATGATGTCTGTTTGTTGAAGTTGCAACTTGCAACTAAAATCAATCTAACACCAATTTAAAACTTGAAATTACTAGGTCATTTTGTTTCTATAAATGTATATATATTTTTTGAAGCAGCGAAATAGAGAATCAATAATGGTTCTTCATTTACCCAAGGCGACTTAAACCCCTGACCTATTGATTAGAGGCGAAACGCCTTATCAACTGAGTTGTGCTTCGTTGTCTATATAAATAAATATTATCCATCTTGTTCTTGTAATATGTAGTATTGTGGAGCAACACTACCCAACATCATTTCTGAGTGGTGTAGAGTTAGGCTGTTAGGCACAAGATTTGCACACAAGGATCATCAAACATCATATAAAGTAGAGTCCCTGGAACTCATTTTGTCCTTAAATTTAAGGGTTAATGACATATTAGTCTCTAGGAACTACTAGTATATGATACTAGACATTATTGTGGCTACAAGTGTAGGGTGTTTTATGCCCTATAAAATGGCCTGTCTGCATAGTAGCTTAAGCAAGAATTCTGTTTTGTTGGGACTGAAATTGGCAAGGCTAGCAAATTAGTGTGTGTTTGGAAGATAATAGGGTTAAGAGGAGGGGCATGAGAGTGAAAGAATGATGGTTGTTGGCGTGGAGCAATGAATAGAGATTTAGTATTATTCTTGTTCCTCCTCCACCACATTATAATTGGCTTCTTAGCAGTGAGAGAATGAAATGATTCAGCGTGTAAGCTTCCTACTTTCTTTCAACCAGTTCGAGAGATTTGATTTTGGAAGGGCTCGAGGAATAGTACTGATCATGAGGACACACATACATACATGTATTTTATAATGAAAAGAAACACAAACAAGTGTGTGTGTTTGTGTTGGTCTGTGGGGACATTGGGAAGAGAGTGCAAGATGAAGAAGATATAGAGAGAGAGAGGGGGGAGAGAGAGAAGTACTGCTAGTGTGGAGGAGATTATAAGCACTTGAAAAGGTTGTCTTTTACATGTCTTGTTTGCTTCAAATCTTGGATGAATGGAAGCTTGCAACTATCAGTCATCATTACCATAAGGGGGTGGGTCTCCCCCCCAAGACAAATCCCATTATATTCAGGATTGGCTTTCTTTTCTTTCTCCTACTAGTGCTGCAATGCAATTACTAGCCTACTAGTGTGTCCAGATTATATTAGATGGTGCTGATCACGACTTGGGAGAATGGACTAATACCTAAGTAAATCATCAGGGGTTAAAACTTATGTGTGAAAATTTTCACTTCTTAGGAGACCTCATTCCGGAGTTTGGTACGCCCGGGAACGGATTTTATAAGACGATAGTAGTCCTTATGAAGGTACCGGTGTCTGGGATATTGTCATGACTCTGGGCTGGACTTTGGCTGAACAAGTGGTACTGTGTTCGGTTTCATATGCGACACACTTCTTGTTTTTCTTTCTTTGAAGTGATTAAGAGAGAATTAATAATGGTTTTCCCATTTATCTCATGGTGACTCGAATCCCGACTTAATGGTTGGGGAAAGTAAGTGTCTTACCAACTGAGCTGTCTCATGCTGTTATCTTATGAACGCAATTCTTGTGGATTTGGTTTTAAAATCACAAAAAGAGCTCATACCATGTGATAGTTTGACTCTACGTATAATAGGTACATGGCAAACATCTCTAAAACCTGGTCGAGTGGCCATGGGTACGTACGTACCAAGTGAAGAATAATGTTAGCCCACTGCAGATCATGTGTGAGACATTGATTTCGTCACAGGATTGTGTTTTGACAATCAGCAAGACAGAAGTTGATGAACTCTATTAACAATTAGGTTAACTAATCATCTTGAATTAGGGAAAAGTTGACTATAGACAAAAAATACCATCAAGATGTGTTATAATGTAGTATAATAATCTTAGTTCTTGTTTCCAATTCAAGAAATATTGTGATGACTACTACTACTTAACTACACAACACTTTAGGGGTGATATACTCATATACACAACATCCCCCTCCCCTTGGCTTTTAAGTTACTTTAACAACACCTAACACTCACTCACAAAGTTTACCTCAAGTTCACAAGCATACCAACATCTCTAGTGAGTATATACATGATAGTAGTAGTAAAAATGAAAGACAAAAAGTGAGTATGTATTAAGAATTGGATAGACAAACAATGATTTGGATTGGGAGTTGAGAATCAAAACTAGTCTTGTTTGCAGTATATTGAATAGCAATATTAGTACTAGTAGTATAATAATGATAATGTAAGCTTCATGGACAATCTTATGGTGGCTGGCACACTCACTCACATTATGACCACATACACTGCACGCGCACCACCAAACTTGATACTCCAAACTTAACTATGTATGTAGCTACACACATTTTGAGGGATTTTGAGGTATTAGGCCCTGTTCATTAGTTCTGTTCAGTTCAGGTATGCGTAGTATACATTTATACTTGAATTTAGTTCAGTTTAAAGATTTTCAGATAAATTGAACAACAGAGTCTTAGTCTTAACCTAAGTGTAAGTGTAATGGTCAACTATTAGTTGCTGATATAAATATGATAAAGTTGAGTGTATTTTGGAGCTCAATCTTTACTTGGAAAGCTTAAAAGATATCCCAACTTTTACATCAAAAGGTCAAGTGTAGAATTTCTTAACATTACATTACTACAAGTTTGAATTTGGACAGAGCACATTGCATTTGATTGTGGATTCTGAATAATTGTGTATCTTGACTAAGAGTGTTGGTGACAAATAAATATTGGAGTTTTTCTTTTCAAAGAACTGAGTTCGATTAGTAAAGTCGATAGCGCACTTGCCTGTGAAATGCGGATAGAGGAGATGTATGAAACAGTAGACTTCCACTACATGGGTTGGCTAGTTTCGGGTAACAATATACACCTAGAACTGTGTCTTACATAAAACGAACACAAGAACTCTTACTTATAACTCTTTTCCACTATCGTTACAATACATGTACTAACTTATGCTTTGTCTAGAGAGACAAATCAATATTTACTCCTTAGTATTGCAGTTTATTCCCTTGCATTATTGAAATGTATAAATAAACACTCTCCATTACTCGTTAATATTCTATCCAACATCATGGAACAAGTTAATCAATATTCAAAGCCCACACCCAAGATTCAACAATCCAAACAAATCCAATAACTTTACAACTACTACTACTACTGAACACTAAGAAAACATGTGTATTTACTATTAAGCATGCATAAATATAAATGAGGCATGAAAATATACAGTACTTATAAATTTGGTTTAAGAAGGGGTCTACTAAAATCAGACTCCATAGTGATGTAGAATTAATGATCCGTTCAGTTTGCCTGAACAACTCTGGACTAAAACTAAATGAACCTAAACTGAATTTAATTATAAATTTAAATTATGCAAACTTAACTTGAACTGAACTAAACATAATACAATACAACTGAAATCAAGGTGAACAAAACAAAGTCTGAGTAAGGTTCTGTTCAATTCACTAGAAAACATCTGACTGGACGAACTTGAACTGAACTATATTCAAGTATAAATTTATACTACGTACACTGACGTAAACAA
Source organism: Plantago coronopus (assembly GCA_036897195.1). Classification (NCBI taxonomy): domain Eukaryota; kingdom Viridiplantae; phylum Streptophyta; class Magnoliopsida; order Lamiales; family Plantaginaceae; genus Plantago; species Plantago coronopus. The sequence continues at coordinate 9,204 of JAYMSL010000988.1, forward strand.
AACTGAACTGAACACAATTGAAATTGAGGTGAACTGAACATTGCTTAACAAGAGTTAGATTGGAAGTGTCACGGCCGACAAAGTCCCATGTAACAACACATCGATCCATGTTGAGATGCACCCTACCCCGATGACAAGAGAGGCCCATACATAATCCAAAATCCAACATACTTTCCAACAATAAGTCCCCACCCAAACACACATTACACATAATACATTATACATTATACATAGGTGGAGGACGACGATTCAATTATCAATTATTTCAGAGGGAGGGTTACAACAGACTTTTAGCCGCCATACATTCTTCTTTGCACGCGCACGGATACTCTCTTCTCCTGTTTCTGTATCTACCTACATACACAAATACTTGTAACACACATTCTCAATCCTTCTCCATTTCTAATGCCTCAGCTCTCCATACGGACATGGACGGAGCCAGGATTTCATGGATTTTATCCGTTAAGGTATTAGGATTACGGGTCCAAATCAACTCAGATTTTATAATAAGACAGTATAAAAGTTTGTCACATAAACAAACTAATAATAATATGTATACAAGCTTTTTGTTGTAGAAAATACATTGTATATTTAGAAGTTACTTAAGGTTTGGATGAGCGGATGTCCACTCACGCTGCTCCCTACCCCCTCCCCAAACACACCGAATTCAATGTATTCTCTTTTCCGTCTTCGTTTAAAAAGATAAATTTTATATGGTTCTTGGCTCAAGTAGTAAGTGTTTCAGTTCACTTATATAAAACATCGAGTTCAAGAGTTCGAACTTGGCGTAGACATAACGTATTAAAGACATAATTTGAGTTAAAAGGTTGTAAATGAGTAAGTATGATAAATAGTTAGATTTTCCTTTTCAAAAAACATGTATCGAGTTTTAGCTTTATCTATGTAAACAACACTTAGAAATAACCGTCCCTTAAAAAATAGGGTTCGTCAATGCACAACAAGATTAGCTGTAACATCGAATGCCATTGTGAAATTAAAAAAAGAAAACATCTCACAAATTCATTGATTAGTCATACAACTCAGACAATCAAAATATCTATGGACACTGAAACGAGAAATTGAGTAAAAACAAATGTGTAATGTGTAATAGATTGGTAGGGGGGAACAATATGATAGTATGTCATATTTTCCTTTTAATATATTAATAAGAATAATTGATAATTGGATGTAGAATGTTGAGAATCGCATATGCGTGTTGCAACTGTACCATGCGCACACCAAAAAATAGAAAAGAAAATTGAAAATAACGGAGTGCTACTACACCAGTCTTATTTGGATTTTTGTCGTCACCTGTTCTCTTTGATAATTGAGGATTTTTCAATTCAATTTTAGTTGTTTAAAATAAAAATATTTAATTTAAGTTGCGTTTAGTCCATTTTAATTTCAGTTTGGTTTAAGTTTGTATTGTTAGAATTCGTATTTGAAATTCAGTTCGGTTTAATTCAGGTCCAGGGGCGGAGTCTGAATTTGAATTCAGGGGTGGCAACATTTGTGAAATTAGATGTGTCAAAATGTCAAAATCTTCAAAAGTTCAATGGTGAAAATGTGAATTTGAAAATTTAGATGGAACGAAATATCAAAACTTTAAAAGCTGAATGTTAAAAGATGTAAATTTGAAAATTAAAGTGGGACGACCGCTAGCTCTCACCACCCCTGTCTCCCTCCCTATTCAGGTCTATTCAGTTTAGAGATTTTCAGGCGAATTGAACTGATTTTTTTTTGGGAACGGCAAAAATATTATTAATCACGATATACAATTTACAAGTAAAGAGCAAAAGAATTGCTCGGAATAGAGTCATACGAGATCCCCAAACCCCAACTAAAGAACGGGTCAAGCGCACCCGGATACGCAACGAAACCGACAACGCGGGCTAAACAACACCACAACGTGTAAACTAAATAAGAAAATGTAGGAACGAAAGGGAAAGTGACACCCAAGGGAGGGAACAAACAGCCAAGGCAGAATACGAGGAATAAATCTCACGCAACCTGCAGGAGGCAAACAGAGAAGACGACAATGATACAGGGGTTAGGAGAAACGAGTCAGCAAAGCAAAACCAGCTAAAACTAAACCGGTAGCCCAATGAGAAAATCCGAAGAATGATCACTCCCAGTTCTTGGTGCGGGATTAATTGATACGACCAATCCGGGGCGGAAAGTTCGAATCAACCATTGCCCAATGAGAGGAACAATACTAAGGAAGAAACTCAAAAGGCCACAAACGAGCCAAAACCGCCAAGTCAAACTCAATCACGCAAAGGTGACGGGTTAAGTCTATAAGATCACCCCCAGTTCATGGTGCGGGATTAATACACGTCCAAGTGAGGCGAATTGAACTGATGAAATTGTAAACTTTAAAAGTGAGCTTGGTGTTCCAAGCCTCTAAGGTAGGATTACATAAAGTTCAATCCCCGGCCTGAGTTCTCACCAAGCTTGGCTCGTGGATGGCATGGGTCAGGATCTAATATTATGGCTCATAAACCTACTGACAAATCCGATCGATGTGCAATGTGATAACTAGGTACTACGAATGACAAAATAAATCCTTGACATCCTCATCAAGCTTGTTGGATAAAGTTAGCTATGCCCTGGACCTACATATATACATACATACATACATACATGTCATTTTATATCATGCAATTCTGGATCACCACGGCTCTCATATATTCCTACCTGAAGTACTGAACCCAACCTTGGCTGGCTACAGTATGTACTGGGTCTGTGTCATGAGTTTTACACGGCTAGCTCGTTCCTTTGATATTGTCGGTACGAGTACCTGTGATGAACCATAATCGAATTTGAAAGTTGATGAAATGCTTATATCAATTCACGTGAATAAGGTCATTAGATTTATTTCATGTATTTATCCTCATCACACTAGCTTCAATACATTTTCTTATCCTTAAGAGTCTTGATATATATCTTTTTTTTAGTTTCATTTCGGAACCATAAAGAAGTTCCCAAATCTTATAAGGCGGATGGAGTAAGGCTCTGTTCTTTTCAACTTAAGTTCAGATTCATTCAGTTCAGTTCAGATCCATTCAGATTTGGCTAGTTCAAATTTGTACTTCACTTTAGATCCATTCAGTTCAGTTCCGGAATCCCCAACTGAAAAAAAACAGAGCCTAATATATGATAGTGAAGCGATACATGCACACAACAAGTGATACACCAATTTCTCTCTATCGTTAACAGAAACTGCTCTATCGGTACACCATTCCGGTTACCCCAAACACACACTTAGGTTCGAATTATTTAGTAGTATTAAATGGAAAACATGAGATGTTAGAAGAATATATAGAAGAAATGAAGTAGAGTAAAGAAATAGGCGTGGGGAAGAAGTAGAAGTAAGTAACTAAGATGGGGCATGTTATTGTCTTAAAAAAGAGGTCACAACACACAAAAATTGCCATCATCTTACACTCATTACGCCTGCAATCATTCTTTTTGGTTGCCTCTACCGCATGCCTTCTCTTCTCCCCCCCCTCAACCCCCCTATATATACTCTTATCTCCTGTACCATCCCCCAACCAACTCCCCTCTCCCTCACTCACTCATTCCACTCACCAAATCTCAACTCCTCCTTCTCACTCACTCAAAACACATACGTACTCCGACATGGCTGGCTTCGAAGGCTTCGAAAAGAGACTCGAGCTCCACTTCTCCGGAGACAATTCCGTCACCGGAGAGTTCGGTCTCCGTTTGGTTGACTTCTTCACTCTGGAGAAAGTCTTGCATGCAGTTCAGTGTACTGTAGTTTCTGCTGTGGGGAACAAGCATTTTGACTCTTATGTTCTGTCTGAATCAAGCTTGTTTGTCTACCCTACAAAGATAGTCATCAAGACTTGTGGGACTACACTTCTGCTCAAATCTGTGCGCCTATTGGTGGACCTTGCCAGTACCATAGGCCTCGCCGTATGCGGGTGCCGGTACACCCGTGGCAGCTTCATCTTCCCTGATGCACAACCTTACCCTCATACGAGTTTTGAGGACGAAGTCGTGTATCTTGGAGATTCCCTGCCTAACAATCTGTCCTGCAAGAAGGCTAGTGTCATGAACTCGAAATCCGTCTACAAGTGGCATGTCTTCACTGCATGCGACGAGGCCATCATGGAGGACATGTATGCAGGGGATTTGTACACCGTGGAGATCTGCATGACCGAGCTCGACCCTACTCTGGCGAAGAAGTTCTTCCGTCCGTTCAATGATGGAAAGACCGGAGACTCTGCTGGGAAAGAAATGACTGAGATATCCGGAATCAACGGTATCAACAGGAAAGCGCTCATTTGCGACTTTGCGTTTGACCCTTGCGGGTATTCAATGAATGGAATTGACGGAGATCGATACTCCACCGTGCATGTGACACCGGAAGATGGGTTCAGCTATGCGAGCTTCGAATGTGTGGGGTCCATATACGACGACAGGGAGGAGATGCTTGAGATGGTTAAGAAGGCAGTTAATGTTTTTAGGCCTGCTACATTATCTATCTCAACCACAAGTCCTTCCGGAGGCGAGGTCTGGAGAGGAATGGCGAAGGCGCTCGAGAAACAAGAGATGCGGCTAAGGAGCTGCGCTATCGATACGTTCCCGTGTACCGGAACCGTCGTCTTCCAAACTTTCACCGCCCGTCGGCAATACGAATGTAATGGCCATGGATATTTGGTGGAAATGATGAACCTTTTAGGTTAAACTTAGGCGGGTGGAATTCTTTTTTCTTTTTCCTTTTTTTTCTTTCTTTTTTATTTTCCTTTTTTTTAAAAAAACTTAAATTTCTGGTTAGGAAATATGAATATTTGTTATGCATGCTAATTGATGTCATTGCATCTGATATGGTGGGGTTGACTTTGTCTAGTAAAAGGTTTTTAATTTAATTAAAAAAAATGGAAAATGGATAATTAAAACTGAGGTGGAAGCATTATTGGAGATGCATATATATGTAGATTGGTGTGTGTTAAGTGTTCACCATAATATTGCACCCCACTCAAATTTGGCACGCCTGCAAATTTTGGGTTTCAAGTTAGTGGGGAATCTATGAAAAGTGCTCATATGTATTTTTGCACTTCCATGATTTTATCAACCATCTACCTTCTCTTCTCTTTTCGAAAAAACAAAAAAAACGACACATTTCTAACGGGACTACGGGAGAGAGTATCTACGACTCGCTCCTCTAAGAAAATAATAACATCCACTCAAAGTTGCCTACAATACATTAGTAATGCAACTAGTTTACATCTACCTCTCTATATTGGCTTATGCAATATCACCCATGAATGCAAATTCGTATGTGCGAAACCCTGTAACAAGAGGTCCAATTTATTGTTATCTATAGCACGGTTCTGTTCTTAATCATATGTGTGTAAAACGTGTAAATTCTCTATACATGCGACAATAATCCTCTAGCATTTATCCGAGGCGCATAATTTTAAAATGTGTCTTTATATTAGATCGTATATGATAAGTTTTCCATTATCGGCGGATATGGTAATAGAGGTTATACCAAGATTGACATTGACTAGGATAGGAAGCCTGCTCAAAGGGAGACGTCACCAAAGTAAGCATGCTTTAAAACAGTATAAAAACATCAAAAATAATTATAATCCGGATGAATTATTAAGTATGGTTGCTGCTGATTTAAGTGGGCTCCCTCATGCAGCTTAATTAATTATTATTAATAGCTAGGTTCATATATGAGCATGCACATGCATAGATTAGTGCAGCAGTCCTATAAGTGTGCTTAAACATATACCCTTAATTAAATCTTAATTAATCAATTTGTCTTAAGCACAATTGGACCCTCTTGATTTTGACATTTCTATACATTTAAACTACCTTAATTTGCATATTATAGTACCAAATTATTAGTCAGGACTTCAACTTCTAATTTACTTCTAATATTTAAACAAGAGGAAAATTTGTTGCCAAATCATTATATCCTATGAATGTGAGTGAGTTTGGTGTTCAATTCAATGACATTGGTGGAATACCAGAAGTTGTGGAGGAATAGTCTAACTAGCTATTCTTATTCTTATATATGTTCGGACCCAAAAAATACATTTCCTGTAGTTGTTTTGGGAGAAATTATTTGAGAGACACCAGTGGTCAACTATTCAGAAATAGAACACATTACAATTAATATTGTATTAGTTAGCTGTAGTATGTTTTAAACTTTTGTCCGGAACTCTGGATCCATACAATTTTATACGTGTATAAAAAAAAACTGTATATCACGAGAATTTAAGTTTGTCGCTTCTTATGCTTAGTTTGCAAGTTAAATGCGTATTCAGTCATCAACAAGACCAAGTTTATTACACCATTGCATAGCTTTGATACACCAGTTGCTTATTAAAATCACAAGTGAACTCATATTTTATTGTTTATGAGAAATTTAGCACATCAGATTATCATCTCATATGCAAATCACTTCAATCGAAATCAACTAATTTATTCAACTAATTTATTAACTCTCAATTTCTCGATTGTTGCATGGTTACATAGTGTTTTGCTTGCCATTTTAGTTAGAGTGCTGTATTCGGTGTATTGCACTCTACTACAATGAAGTTGAGTTTCCATTTGTTGTTTGGAAGTAGACTTTGGGCTGAATTGAATATTTAGTTTACTTGACACAAGAAAATGAATAAAAGTGGGAGAGCGTGCTATAAGTGTAAACCTGTGACAGAAAAGGAGATCTTGCGATTCCCTTAGACTCATTGACTTATAAGATAATTTAATTAATAACAATTTTAGTTAGACTTCTTCCAGGATAATGTATACTATTTATTTGTGTTGCGTGATTATTGATTAATACTATTAAACTTGTCAAAGTTTTGTATGGTTAGGGGCGTAGATGTAGATCACGTGGCGACGGAGCCATATATATAAACTTATTATTAATTCATGCATCTCATCTCATCTCCGCCCATGCACGCATGCACTCTACATGATATCATCAGGTATATACTTCTTCTACTTAATTAATCAATTCATTTTATTATTAATTACTACTTTTATATATCAACTTTGGGAATTTTAATAGGATAATAGTAGCATTTTATTTTTTCGTCACATCTAAAAATCAGGCCTAAATTGGAAATGGAAATATAGGATACTAATAAGGCTCTGTTCTTTTCAGCTGAGGATTTCGGAACTGAACTGAACTGAACTGAACTTAATGGATCTGAAGTGAAGTATAAATTTGAACTAACCAAATCTGAATGGATCTGAATTGAACTGAATGGATCTGAACTTAAGTTGAAAAGAATAGAGCCTAACTAGTCTGTATTTCGCATGCCAAGACAGACTTTCTATTTTTTGCTTGTTACATTTGATTAGCATGCTGCAATTGTGTCCCAAACTCTTCAGCGCTCAAACGAAATGAAACACGAATATTTGTTGGGCCGTCAACAGGATCACAGCCCAAGGTCAACTGGTTGGAGCAACTACGATTGGGGCCCAAGGGTAAACGGGCTATGTAATCTTGTAGGCACCTTACAGGTCGGTCCAATTTAAACTCATCCATTATTATTTGCTCTTTTTTTTTTTTTCCTAAACGGCAAAAAGTTTTATTAAGAGTATATATAATAAAACAATAAGCCCCTATTTTTTAGGAAATTGAGGGTAAATTAGTAATTATGCAAGGGCAAAATTAATATTTTTACTTAAATAACACCATCCGGATTACTCATTTCATCATACGGATCCTCCTTGACCCGAGAAGAATTGGGGATACCTTCAGGGCCAGGTGGAGCAGGAGGTGGAACGTAATACTGAGGTTCAGCTCTTCTTCTCTTCTTTTTGCAGAGAATAAACAGGAGGCTCAAAATTACCAAAATCAACACACCTCCGACAGCAATTCCAACAACCATACCCGTAGAAACCCCGCTAGAACCTCCATCGGAAGGCGGCGATGGTGTATCCCTTGTCCCCGGATTCGACGGCGGAGATCTAGTCCCGGAAGGAGGCGTCGGAGTATCTCTCCCTGGCGGCGACGGAGTAGTTCCGGTTGGAGGAGACGGCGTCGAGCCACCACCAGTAGGAGGAGATGGCGTTGATCCCCCACCAGTAGGAGGAGCAGGCGGAGACGGTGGCGATCCGGCAGGAGGCAGCGGGGATGGAGTCGTCGGAGTGGTGGTGGGAGGTGGAGCGATTGGGGCTGGCGGAGAAGGGGTGGCTGTTGGCGGCGTAGCAGCCGGTGGAGGTGGTGAGGATGGAGGAATCGGAGGAGGAGTAGTGGTTGGGGGAGGCGTGGTTGCCGGGGTAGGAGGTGGCGTAGCGGGGGCAGCTGGCGGCGGAGAAGTGGAGTTTGTCGGCGGTGCCGGGGAACCTCCCGGTGCCGGCGCAGACATTTTCTTGACGAGTACAAATTTGATGGGATTCAATTCAATTCAATTCAGCAAGTGAGAAGAATGTTTGTGCTTGTGCTATCAGAGAGAGAATCGGAGTGAGCTGATTTGGGATAAATGGAGAATTGAGCTAATAGTGAGAGAGAGAGATAGAAAAAAGTAGTCGTTAGTATAAAGGGAAAAGTCCAATGGAAGAAATCATCAAGTTGGTGGGGGTGTTTTATTCCATTTTTTTTCGAATTTCTAGTTCTAATCAATCTGCTGCGTATATAATGGGTGTTATTGTTGTAATTTTGAAATGTTCTAGTCAAATATAGTGCAGTTTTCTACACCGCCGGATGATGAGATATTCTGCAATTTTTAGTGCCATACTAATTTATGGAAGCAGATAATTAATTACACTACTATGCTACAGCTAATTATTTCCAACGCGTTAAAGATATTCTTATGAAGTAGTTGTCACCTGTGCAGTTTAATAATTTTCCTATGTATAGAGTGATTTGAGGTTCAATGGAGATCTCACTAGCTTTAATTATACTTTGGGGAAGTATGTACACTCTCATTTATTATAGCATCAAACAACTTTGAATACAAAATATATAATATTAAAGAAACTTTTTATTTTATTAAGTTTGTCACCCAACTACCTAACTGGAGTTACCGACTTTACTAGTTTATCAATAGTATATTGAATCTTGTTATATTTTGATTTGTATTAAGTTTATTAAGTTCATGTAATGTGATGGAAATATTTGAGAGTGAAATATAAATTGAAAGTTGATTTAAGAAAATTTTATTAATTAAAAGTCATACGTAAATGTTATTGCACACGTGAGTTACGTCCTTAATTCACCTTTGAAATACCATCATATAATTTGATATATGAGACATACAACACGTACATGGACTAAATTTGCAATAGGAAAGACAATTAGACAAAGTCACTAAATTTGTATTAGGAAGACAAAGTTCAATAGTGATTCATGGTCATTATTCATAAAAATCTCACCTTGTTTTAATTATTTGAGTCAGATTTGCTATGGCCATATGGGCATAATTATTTACATTTTTTCTTTTTTTTAATATATAAGGGTTGTTGGGAAAAATGGTGAAGTAACTCGAGTAGATTTCTTGTAAAAAAGATGTTCCAAAATAAAAGAGAGAAAAAGGATTAGAAGGAAATGGGGCAACAAAGGGGAGTGAGCGCGTGCAGCAGAATGCAGATGGCATGGAGGGTGATGAAATTATCTTATTCTTATCCCAAATGGAAAAAGGTATAATATGAAATTAAAAAAGGTAATGGTGGGTCCAACACGGGTGACCCACGGAATAACCCTCGGATGGGTTTGTGTGTGTCCGTCCCGGGAATTGCGGCCCGTTAAGTTTGGTGGCCGGCCTTTTCACGTTCGGTTCGCTTGTTCCTTTCCTACGGCTACTCCCATCTAATTTCCATTTTCTTTATTAAATAAAATATTATATTCATGTTTTTTTACTTTATTTCACACCACTGTTTTCCTCTTTTGGGATGTGTACACACTTATTTACCCAGAGAAAGTCGAAATAATTTGGTAATCTAATTTAAAATATAAGTCATTTTATATGTAAGAAATATTTAGGTAAGGAATTAGTGTTATAATGAAAAACATTGCAATTTCTACAAAATATCAATCTGTTTAATTTTAAGTTAAAAAGAGACCGTCTCTCACAAGTCTTTGTGTACACTCTATAATTAATGTTCACATGGAAAGATATTT
>JAYMSL010000989.1:0-19318 GCA_036897195.1 Plantago coronopus
TTTGGTGCAGAGGTGTGTTGGTGAGGCAGAGTCGTTTGGTGCAGATGGTTTTCGTCGCAGAGGTGTTGTGGGGGTGCAAATGTGTTGGTGGTATTGAGGTGTTTGGTGCAGAGGTGGTTTAGGTGCTAAGATGGTTGGGGTTAGGTGCTGAAATGTTTGAGTTTAGGTGCACAGTTATTTGGTGCAGAGGTGTGTTGGCTGAGGTTTTGGTGCAGAGCGTTGGTGGTGGTGCTAAGGTGTTTTGGTGGCACTGAGGCGTGGTGGTGGAGCTATAGGTATTGGTGTTTTGTGGCGGCGCAGAGGTTGGTTTAGATGATGAGGTCTTTGGTGCAGAGGTACGTGGTTTGTTCTGTGTAATTGTTCCGAGCATTTCTTATACTCCTTTGCATTAATGAAAATTTTTGCCGTTTCAAAAAAAATAAAATAATAAAGCCTTCAATGCTAGTGTGAGTAATGCAGACATCTCTGAGACAAAGGGATTGTTGCTTGAAATTGATACTAGGTGGAACTCTACATTCCACATGTTAGACAGAGCTCTCTTGTACCGAGATGCATTTGTTGACCTGAGCTCTTATCCTAGTCGGACATAGCTAATTTGTTTTCTGGTACGTACTACGTAGTGATTATCCAACCGTGAATCTGTATTTTGAGAATGTTTGGAGGATTGCAATGCTTTTGAACGAGCTAGATAAGAGTGATGACGCTGAGTTGAGGAATATGGCCAAAGCAATGAATGAAAAATTTGATAAATATTGGTTGACATAAGATGGTCAAGAGTACAATTCTTTATTTGGCTTTGCTTGAATCCTTGATCCATGTCATAAGAAACATCTTTTGAAACATTGTTTTAGAAGGTTGTATGATAATGAGATAATAGCTGACAATAAGTTTAATGCGGTGCGACATAAGCTAGAAAAGTTGTATGAGGAGTATGATCCACCACTACCAGAGATCAACAGTGTACATGCTGCATCAACTTCCAAATTCAAGTCGACAACTTCAAAGATTAGAAACCACAAACGGAAGTTTGATTTCACTGTAAGTTTCTGTTTTTCATTTTCTTTCATATTTGATATTGGTTTGCAATTCTCTTCTTTAATATATTACTCATCAAATTTCTAATTTCAGGATATTATTCGTGAAAATCCAACCACTCCTGAAACCAAAAAAAGCAAACTGGATCTATACTTGGAAGAACCTCAACTTAAGCATGACCAAGAGACCCCCGTCAATGTCCTTGCCTTCTAGAAAGAAAATGAGATCAAATATGGGAAGCTATTAATCAATCCCTTCTTTTTGCATGAACAACATTTATTAATTACCAATAACACATGAGATAATTGATTAAAATAATTGATTCCATACCAATAATATGAAGTGAACTTGTGATGTGACATTCAATAGCTATTGATTGTGTGCTTCTTTATTCACCTAACCACGCATAAAAGTCTTTCTCTTTTTGTAAAAAATTTAATATAGATAAGATTTTTGTGTATTTTCTTAGATGTAAAATGTCTTGTATATATAAATCTCATTGCATCTTAAAACTTTATAGAACATCTTCTCCAGCTAAGGATGATGACACAATTCAATACTTTTCTATAATAGACACTTTACTCAGATTCTAAATTATATTTTATGCAACCACTAATCTTTATATAAAGAAATGTCATTTCTATTGAAGAAACCAGTTCTATTTTGTAGTAACTCCAATCACTAGTGATGTCAAATTCATCAAGCAAATATGCCGAAGAAATTGGCAACCCATCACAAGAAGGTTATGAAGGCTATGAATATAGTTGCAAGTATTGCCAAAAGAAGTTCACCAGCAAGCAAGCACTTGGAGGGCACCAGAACGCCCACAAAGTTGAAAGGTCAATAGAGAAAGCTGCTCGTGATGTGCACCATAATCAAGTTGGGGGTAATTCTAGTCATGATCCATCATATCCGTTGATGAACTCCCATTATTTTCCAGGTTCTGTCTATAGATCCCCTCAACTCTTTAATCCAAGTTACTCTCATCACGTTCACAATGTTCACCCACACACTCGTTATGAGTCGAATACACATGTGCCCAGAATCTCCCATTTTGCAACTCCAACAACAACCTTGGATTATGTCAACTTTAATGGCCAGTCTCCATCTACAAGAGTCGAAAGTTCCATCATGAGGCCTACTGTAAGTAATTTACCATATGCTTATGGTTCAAGGGTTGTGCCTAGTAGAAATACAGGAAACAATACCAACAATCATGGCAACAATCCGGTGAATGAAGAGGTTCAAGATGAAGATCTGGATTTGTCTCTAAAGCTGTAATAAAATCATGTATTACTGCATTCTATATTCATATCGTAATCTATGCTAGCTAGCCTTCTATATAAGGTTTCAGGTATGTGCCCAAGGAAATTTGTTTGGGTCCAGAATAAAATTATGGTGTTGTTTACAAATTGTAGCAATTGACTTATGATGTTGATCTATCAAGACTGGTTTATTCTTTTACATGCATGCATCAAATATTCATTAAACATGCTTCTTCTTTTTTTGGTAACAAATTAAAATACACTAAAGCACGAAGAGGGCAGTGAAAATAACACATGCATCCTCCAATTACTCAATTAGTTACAAATAGATAGATCAAAATTAATGAAATAAATTATAATGACTTTGAACATGCTAGGAAACTATGAACTCTTGATCTAGTATGTGATTAATATTACGTTACCTAGAAAAAAATCAATCCAAACATTTACAACACCAGCCCATACCAATTATAGTAAAGTCAAAACCAACATGTGTAGTCAATCACAACTACCGGGCACATAGCTCCCACTTCACATAGCTGCAGGAATGCAACCTTAGCCCAAAGACTAGCAGTAGTGTACGTATGCCCTCACATTAGTAGTCTTTCATACTTTTAAAAGTCTCTTTAGGGAAAGGGAAAGTAATCACGAAAGAACATATTCAAGTTTCCCTCTGCATTCATGTCCCATAACAACGAACTGGTGACATCAACTAATCAAACAATCAATAAGACCAATTGTTAGACTGACTTTCTAAGAATTTTGATGATGATACAATTTTAGTAGCAGACTGATATCCCCTAATACTAAGCTTTCTCAGCTTAAGTATGTAAAGGTGGTATCTAGTCACTTTGTTTCAGACTGACTGTATGTTCAAGTTTAGGTTTGTTTTGCAGGTTAAGTGTTGCATTCAGGCTGAAGGCAGAAGCTTGAAGACTCAGGCTGAAATCGACATACATCAGGCTAAGTCATATTTCTGAAGGTCAGGCTGAAGATAGTTCAGGACGAGGAAAGTCATGTATTGTCAAATCCAAACTTTACAAAGGTTCCTAGGATTGACTTCAGAGTGTAACGCCGCAGAAGTCGGATATGACTTCAGGCTGACTTTTGTGGTTGGTGACCAACCTGACAACAGAATTCAGTGGGCCCGCACAACCTTCCAAAAGTTGTTGAAGCTGCTCAACAACATCATATCAATCCAAAAAGTTGTCAGAGGTTCAAAAGGTGTGAGTATTCAATGTGTCTAACAGACATTTAATGTGTCTACCGTCTACATTTGAATCTCCTCCTATAAATACCTCCTCCGGCCCATTGGAGATGTGTTGGAATTTCTCACACTCAAGCATTCAAGCATTCAAATATCCAGAGCCAAGCTCATCATCAAATCCATAACTTAGCTCCAGATATAAGCTTAGAGAAATCTTCCAATCCTTGTAACCGTTTTATTCTCTCACCAAGAAGAACAAAACCATATCACAATACAACCAGTTTGGTGTATAAAGCAGTGAAGTATCTTCATAGTTTTGAAGTGAAAAGTTGTGCTAACTTTGGAGAGTACTCAGTTTGAAGGATTCAAGAAATCTAGAGGAGAGTGGAGACTAGCCTCTAAGTTTATTGAGATGAAAACACTTGAAAGGTTACGTGAGGTTTAACATAGTTTTGCTTATAATTCCTTGAGAGGATTCAGTGTATTCTAGTTAGCTGTTGCTGTAAAAACTCCTACAAGTACTAGTGGATTCTAGGTTGGAATAGCCGAAGTGGATTAGTGGAGGAATTACACCATTCTCTGATACCACTGTAAGTTCTTGTGTTATTACTTTCTGTTTTGCACATTGTTTTATTGGTATATGTATTAGTCTCATTTGTTGAGCAAGAAAGTGTACACAACAACACAAGATCACACAAACAGATTTCAAGGAGAGCTTTTAGCTATCAGGTTGACTCAATCAGCCTGACAGAGTCATTCCGCTGCATACAAACTCTTTTGAGAGCCTAAACAGCTTCTTGCATATTCATTATGCGATTAGTTTTAAAAGTCTATTCACCCCGTTCCACCCCTCTAGACTTTTGTATACACTCTCAGGACCAACACCTATAACTCAAATCTATATTAAACTACGTCAGCACATGAAAACTTCTAGTTATAAGTAATTGTCTAGGACGGGGAGCCGCTTACCATCCGATTTATGCTTCGTTGTCTGAACTAATATATGTTGCTCACAGCAATTTAAAATTTAAGGTGATAGAAGGTCTCGTGCGAGTATTTGCAGGCCAATGTTACTAGTTAAAATGTAAGAAAAAAGTTAGTAACAAGCTATAATTTTTATTTACTTGAGTTAGACTCGTGGAATGCGGTTTTTTGCCTATACGCGCAAAAAACAAGATGTGTAGAAAGTGTAGACACAAGTTTAAAAACAACCAGGCAGCCCGGCTTGGACTAGTGGATGAGTTCATTGTACCTAAAGGGGCCTCTTGGATTGTTAAGCGTATCTTTGCTATGAGAGAGTTCGTTGCTTGGCAGCCCGGCTTGGACTACTTCTATGCAGCGTAATGAGTTCATTACAAGGAACTTGTACTTTGAGCTTCGAGGGGACAAATTGGAGGTGCCTTGGCACAAGATTTTCATGAATAATTATGCGAGGCTGTGAGCGAAATTTATTTTTTGGTTGAGTTTACATAGGAGGCTGCAGACTTGTGATAGACTGTTGGGGGTTGGTATGGAGTGTGAAAGGGGCTGCGTATTTTGTTTTTCTCCCGAATCAAATGCGCACCTTTTATTTCTTGTCCATTCACTTCCCATGTTTGGTGCAACATTCTCCGTTTGATTAATATGCCTAGGCATCCGTATACGGATGCTCGGGAGCTTGATTGGATTGTTCGCAAGTGTAGAGGTAAAGGTCGTCCTTAAACTTGCTCTCGCAGAAACCATCTATGCTATTTGACGAATGCGATGTTTTGTTGCTTGTGGGGGTGGTCGTGTTGATATTCAGATTGTGGAGCAGATTCAGCATGTTATTATTCATAGATGCCGTGATGCTAGAGCTCTCCAATCTTTTTGGCAACTTGATGCTGGCCTCTTGGACGACTTAATTGTTACTTGATGTTGCTTGATTTGATGGATTCTGCGCATAAGAGTTTCCCTCGAAGGTTGTACTCTTTTTCCCTACTTGAGTTTTTTCCCATTGAGTTTTTCTCTCGTAGGATTTTGAGGAGGCAACTTCGAAGATATCGAAACTCTTTTGGGCAGCAGGGTACTATGCGGATGCTTCCAGCTCTATTGCATGCGCTTTCTAGCTTGGTTTTGGTTTTTTTAAGAGTAGTGGAGTACTCTTCAAGCATTGTTATTTTGGGGTCTTGACCTCCTTCTTGCTTTCTAGATTTTAACCCCTAGATTTAAGGATCGGGTTTCCTTTGTATTGAGGGAAATTTCATAATATGTATATATTATTTTCCCGAAAAACAACCAGGCACAACTTTAATACATCCCGAGGTAATTAAAAATCAGTTTTTTCCTATGTTAGAAGGAAAAGACAAGGAAAAGACGCACTTTTCAAGAATTTGGCTTACTTTTCCTACTACGTTATAATTAAACATGCTTGTATCCGTCATATCAAATCTAATAAATAAATTAAATTCCAAATGATATCCTATTAAATCGCATACACTTGAGGGGACGAGTCTTCTCCTATATCTATAAAATTTCTTGTGCTCGAACTCTTTTAGGTAATTAGCTTGTTTTCCTCGAGTTGTCTTACGTACAGTGATGATCCACATGACAGTCTTGAGAAAGATAACTTTTTTTCCTTTATACATATACATTAAAAAGTTGTATAAAATATTTGGACATAAATTTTAAAACACCAAAACAGAAGTTCAAAACATGCTTTAGCTAACTAAAAAATAATAATATAATTACAATCTTATACTCACTAAAAATTCACAATCAACAATAGTAGAACATCAAGTACGGTTAAAATAACCCATTTTTCCTCCTAAAATTTGATCGAAGAGGCCCTCAATATACCAAAAAAAGCATGCGCCTAGTTTAAACAGAAAACCCAAAATATCGGTTTGACCAATTAAAAGTCGGGGATGAGCGCAATTATTACTAGTATATTCAAGCAACTGTACGTATGTATAGTGATTAAAAAAGAATTGGTATTACTGTACACAAATTTTGCCGATTCTAAAAAAATAAAAAAAATATTGTACTTACGAAAATATCCATTGTGAAATAAATAATAATAGTAATAAAAATCAATCCACACCTAACAGAAACAGTACTAGAGGCGTTGATTCTTGTCCTATATATAAACCCCTAGCACAATATAATTCCCAGTCACACAAGACTAGAAAACAGACAGTTACGTTTTCCTGCTATATATATGTAACGTACTATTTCTTTCGATCTCAGCTCATCAACTCATTACACAAAAACTCAACACATCGATTTGGCTCTCAGCTCATCATCAGCTCATTACACAAAATCTCAACAGATCGATTTGGTGTTTCTCCCAAACCTGTTGTAAACAAAATTTGATCAAGTTGATCTTGTTTCCTTATTAAAATCTCTCACATTCTGTATTTCGATAAAAGAAAAAAAAAAAGAGAAGAATCAATTACATTAGCTTAATAGCTTTAGAGAATGTCCGGCGGAAAAGGAAAACTGGTGCCGGATTTCGAGCCCAGTTTTAACATAGAGGACTGGATGAGGGAGCTTCTCCCTGGTGCTACTGAATCGCCAGATGAAAATAATAATCGGTATAATCTTTCATTAATTGTTTGATTTGTTTCAATTCTGTCACCTTTTTTTTCCTTTTCTGTTTCAAGAATTTTATAGTAGGGCTTTTCTTGATTTGATCATCATATGAGTTATTGAATGTTATCTTCTTCTTTTGTATTTTTGTGATTTCTTGATTTGGAATTATGTTTATCAATGGTACTCTCTGCATTCTTGATCTTCCTTTCCATATTCAGCTCTGGATCGATTTCATCACCTTATTCATGCATATATTCATAACGATTTGTTCTTCTGTATATGGCAGTCTTGATCCTGAGGGGGATACGTTTAAAACCTAATTCTTGATGTGTCATCTCGCTCATATATGTTTTGTGACGATTCAGTTTTACTTTCCTTTGTTCATCTGGACATGTGAAATTTTGTGATTCAGTTGACGGCCATCGTTCACTTCACCTAAAATTTTGGACATTGTGAAAACTTATTCAAATTAGTTAATAATAGTGTTTGATTTTAACATGGAATCATGATGTTTTACAGATAATAATAGTAATAATAATTAATATATAAGTCATACACAAAGCATTCTTACAAGTCATAACTACTTTTCTAATCTAAGTTCACCAGTAAGTTGTTATAATTTGTCATTTGCAATGAATATTGTTCTAGGTTTAAAGATTATTAATCACTAAAATAAGCAAGGTTAATTCACTAACTTTTGTTTTCTCTTCTTTTTGCGAATATTAGTTGCGCGCATCAATTTAAAATCTTAGGTGATAGAAGGTATCAGCGTATCAAAGTTACTAGTAGTGGTTAAACACTTAAACTGAACAAGCTGGTATAATGCAGAATGGAGATGGCTTCAATTTCCATGCCATCCTCGAGTCGAAATAGTTCAGTTCAACAGAGCATGCCTGCACAATTGGAGAGTCGAAATAATCTAGTTCAACAGAGCATTCCTGCACAGTTGGAGAGTCGAAATAATCTAGTTCAACAGAGCATGCCTGCTGCAAAGATTGAGGAAAATTACCAATTTACAGCTCCCACAGTAAGTCTTTTTTTCCCTTTCCATATGGGGAACAAATTGGTTAGTATGAATGAATATGATATAGTCCATAAACTAGTTGCTGTTTCATTGTTTTACTTTCAAAAGAAAGATGTTCTCAACTTGCAGCTATTGTTCAGCATAAACACTTGCGCTATAAATGCACGCGGTTTGATTCTATTGATTTATTGACATCGGTGTATTATAAGTGAATGGTGCATTTTTCCTGAAGGGATGTACGAACAATTGACCAAGAATCATTTAGGACAGTGTGTAAGATGTTTTTATAATTTTTGTTTGCATCTCAAAATTTTACTATAGTGAAATTACTGTTGAATTATAGCATTTTGAGAGAGAGTGAGGGGGGAGGGGGACAGTGAACTGCATGATAGACTATGCGATTATATATACCCTGTGTTATCTTATGAATAAACAACGAAGCATTCTTCTATATCTTCCTACACTGCACATATAAGTTAGAAAACAGCTCTCGTTGAAGAACTAGCAGGTTGTATGCATTAACACCTTGTGTTCTTTGCAGCAACCAAATATGATCATGCCGAACATGAGCGTGACACAGGAGAATGCTTCTTTCAGTAATGGTAACGACAAGTTTGTTGTATTATGTTTTGGCTTTTGTATAATTGTGTTACTGTACCTGATAGTATTTTGATGTTGTGTTTAAAGATGGTCCAAGCAATCCTGTTGGAATGCGGTATCCCAATACCTCATTAGCAGGATTTAGAGGAGGAATATCTCAAAACCAGAATCCTCCAGTCTTGCAATTCAGCCAACAGCAGATGCAGCTGCACCATCAAGTCTCTCCACGGGCTGCTGCACCATCTCCAGCACGCCTCAGTTCGTATCCCAGTAATCATAGAGAGCAGCAAGAGCAACTCAAGGTATCTACTATCTGTGAAACTTTGTGCGCACTAATGTTAGATAGAGTTTTTGACTTTTGACATCATGTTACTGATTACACGCGCAAACAAATTTGATTCATCGCAAATGGTAGAATCGTGGTACTACAGCACCACCAGTGCGGCAACAACAAAGAGTAGTTAGTGGCCAGCCACATTCTCTTACGATAAGAGGCCAACAACCAAATAAGAAAGTGAATTTACTTCAACAAACAGAGCATGCAACCCTGGAGATGAGAAGAATGCAGCAGATTTCTCAACAAGTCAAGACACAGCACCCACTCCAAATGCAAACTGGTTTGCTTCAATCTAACTTGCAGGCGCCTTCTCTTCAGCATTCTCGGAATTTCCCATTGGTTAATCAGATTAAATCTGAAAGTGTACCTCAACACTTTCTTCAAGGGCCTCAACGAGGTAATGGAGAAAGATACAAGGACTTTGTTTACATCATTGTATGCACGCTGTATTGTACACTCACATACATTTTTCTGTTTTAAAGCATCGACAGAACCAAGTATTCAAGTGCACGTGGGAAATTCCAGCGATTGGATTGATCAAGCACACAACCAGGTAACAAATTAACGCCACAATTATCCTGTCAAATTAATATAATTTCATCATTAATTACCACTCTTTTATTTGTCAAAAATGGTGCAGGTTTTGCAGATGAAAACAGCACACTTAAATGAAGTTATTGTGCAATTGAAAAGAGCTAATGAACGGAAGAATCTGGTATAAACTGTGTCTATTTTGCACCAAGTATGCACCATTTCTTATGCGTATTGATGTCCATTATTTTGATCTTTTTGTTCAGGCATCAGATCCTGAGTCGGCACGAAGAGTTCAGAATTTCTACAAAATATATCAGTTTCTGCAAATGGGGAAAGCAGAGATTCTACGACTGGGGAAAGATAGATTTTATCAATTTTTAACCTCTGTGAAACAGTCGCTTGAGCGTCCGCGACTTAGGCCCTCTACTAATATGCAGCAGGCCCAGCAAGTCGATGCATCTCAACGGCAGTTGAGAACAAATCCACTGCTGCATCAAAAAGGGAATGCTACCCAGTCATGTGGTACATCAACTAGTTTAGTGGGGCCTTCGAGGGAACAAAGGACTTCAACGTCCGAAACAAGCCCACGCAGTTCGTTTCAGGTATGCATTCAGATTCTTTTAACTCAAGCTTTATTCCTCTTCTATCTTCACATCCTTGAAGAGCAATTCGGCAATTTGCGGTAACATCCATTAGTTTCAGGTGGGCTCTTCTGCAGGTGTACAAACAGCTGATACCTCATCAATGATGACCAACCATCGCTATAGTCTGATGAGATCTGTGCAACAAAACTCTCCTTCCGGAGTATCTCAGGGAAGCCATTCACCATCTCCTCGAAGAAACTCTCAGCTCGGCGGCTTTGAGCAAGTATCACCTATGTTGCCCCAGTCTTTTTCGGCAGGTGTTCCTCAGACGACTAGTTTAAGTGCTCCACAACAAAGGCTGGTAATGACGACAAGGAATATTTTGAATCCTACGGAATCTTCCATTGGCAGAAATAATTCAATGAAGTCTGCTCAACAAGCACCAGCTGATCAACATATGCTGCAGCAAATGATACAAAAACCAAACTGCGGCCCACCCTTGAGACATTTTATGGGAATTAATAAAAGTTCTTCCCAAAATAATGTTTCCTCCCCACAAAACTCTCAACACTCGTCTTCGTTGCTTGAGTATTCGAAATCCAAAACTGGCTCCCCAATGGCATTTCCATCTCCCTTAAATCCCCTTACTCCAACTTCAAAGCCAGTCGATTCGGAGAAGAGTTCATTATCTCTTGAAGAAGCTTACGGGATACCAACATCAACATCCTCTCCTGCACCAACAGAACCAGCATCGCTGAGCAAAAACCAAAACGAACTTGTTCCAGATTCACAAGAAGCACCACTTTCTCCTATGGTTACACAACCTACTCATCCTGATCAAGATGCATCATCAAATGACCCCATCAACCGTTTACTTAATGTGGTTAGTTTTCTAATTTTGATACAAAAGTGAACCTTTTTTCTTCTCATCAATCTACCACTTTTGTTTAACATGCATCTCTTGGATTGTGAAGGTGAAATCAATGTCATCACAAGCATTAGATGCTTCTCTGACGGACATCAGTGCTGTAACATGTTTGACTGATAGTATGGCAGAAAATGTTTTCCAAGGTAAACATAGAATGCACACTCTCCCTGACTTGGCCGACGATACCAGAAACTGTAGAGGCTGGGACTTCTCACTTATTCAAGCTGGGGTTGAGTCGAGGAGGAAACATCAATTCGACAGTATAGCTTCATTGACTCAAGTGGAACATGATGGAAGCAGTATGGTGAAGAGGCAGAGAAGAGAGGTATCATTCGTCATAATTCCTTGAAATTTCTTTCGGCCTTTCTTTTGTTTTTTTTTTTTGTCGTTCATTGCATATTGAATCCATGTTTACAGCCTAATGATGAGCTATTGGAAGAGATCAAAGAGATTAACAACAGGCTCATCGAAGTGGTTGTTGATGCTAGCGAAGGACGTGATAAAGGAACGTTCAATGTTAAGTGCTCCTACTGTCCCATTGGACTGAATGGCAACAAACATTATGTGAATACGTCGCCATTACAAATGGTAATTAACAATCAGTAGCTAGTAAACTTTAAAGAATGCACATTTGATGAAACTCACCACTTATGCATGAGTTTGTGTTGACAGATACCCTACTTGGTCCTTGAAATGATTGTTCCAGCTGATTACCCTCATTTGTCGCCGGCTGTGGTGGAAACACAGCCTCCATGTTGCCGGTAACAAACTAAACTACCACACTATACAAAACTGTGTTCTGTTCTACACACATTTTGCAATATACTCTGGTGTTGACATTATTTTTTGTTGCGGCAGCGAATCAGAAGAAGGGAACGATATGTGGAGCAAGGCAATGTCGAATTTCAACTTAGCACTTAGAAAAAGTTCAGAGCCGATATCTCTTGAAGAAATGGCGAAAACGTGGGATGCTTGCGCTAGAGGCGTGTATAAACAGTTTGCGCTGCAGAATGGAGGAGGAGACTTCAGTTCACTGTACGGCAACTGGGAATCTTGTGTTGCTGCTTCAGCTACATAAGTAGTTAAAGTCATCTTTGGAGTTTATACTTGCAACAGATGTTGTAAAATTAAAAGCTGTTACTTATTGGTATCACATTATAGAAATGCATAAATCTTGCGCATGTAAGATAGAATTAACTTTAGGCTCTGCATGTTTGAAGGGAAAGGAAAGGAAAGAAAAGTAAATAGTTTTTTTTTTTTTTTGAAACGGCAAAAATATTATTTGATATATTAAGGTTTGTTTGTTTACAAAATGGGCTAAGCATAAAATGCCTCACCCATACAAGATCAGACGTCTCGCCCCGAACTCCCTCCTCCTTGACTCCGGGTATTATGTCCCAATAGTCTTTGCCTCCTCAAAACCTTCGAGGGTAAAACCCACTCGGGATAAAAACCCCCCGAAGGAAAAAGAGTACAACAGAGTATCGGAAACCCGGAATCCCCCACTCGTTTACAAAGGTTATCTAGTTACAGAATCTACCCCAGCATCACCCCAACCACGGGCATGTTACAAAAAAAACCAACCTAGTACACCGCTACGCTAGTCTAAGCCCGTCAAAACCCCCCTGTCCTTCACCCCAGCTTTCTGTTACCGCCAGCATTCGTGAGGCAGAAATGAATTCACAGCCATTAGCCGTGATGCAGAACAAGCTCACCACCAAGCCCACTTATAATTAATTTACTTAGCCTTCTCAATTCTTCATCAGCAATCACCTCATTTGCTTGGACCACACCATCATTATATCACCATAGCTGACTCATTTAGCTCCTGCACAAACCAAAACATACACAACCCCGCATAATACCGTCCCAGCTTCATGATAAACAGAGAATAGGTTCTAAGGACCAATCCACATAATTAAAATTTCTTTGATTACCAACTTTTGCATCATACCACAACCAACAATTGAGTTTTATGTGTTCAAATGTGTTCCAAGGTGATATACTCTTATCATTAAATACCAAATTATTCCGAGCAAGCCACAAATTCCACAATGTTGAGTGCCAAAAAATGAACCAAATTTCCGATTTAATTCTAGGCCTATGATTCTTGAAATTATCCATGAACATTTTAAAATCCGACCCCGCATCAATATTAACCTTAAGCCAACTCAACACAAGTTCCCATACTTTGGATGAATAAGGACAAGTGACAAGTGAATGCCATAATGTTTCGGGTTCACTTTTACATGATTTACATAGAATATTGTCCGTGCTCAGAAAAATACCCCTTCTAACTAAATTATCTTTGGAAGCCACCCTATTCATACATACTCTCCACACAAAAGCACAAATTTTATTAGGTACGTATTTATTCCATACTGCCTTAGTCCATTGATTGTCCATCACCCTAGCTCCCTCATTAGTTAAGACCGTGTACCCACCCTTAGCAGAATACTCATTGTCAAGCCCCCAACTCCATTTGTCCCTCCTGCCCTCATAAATTCTAATCTGGCCTAGTAACTCCTCCAAGTTTTGAACCATGCCCACTTCTCTGTCTAAAAGAGGCCTAGTCCACATCCACCTAAATTCAATATTATGATCATCATTAAGCACCATTCTGTCGGCCACAGTGGCATTTTTGTTTGTCTCCAATCTATATAAACGGATGAACCTCTCCTTTATTTTGCAATCCTGGCCATCACTAATCAAATTCCAGAATATTGTCTCCCGACCATCCCCTAAAATCCTTTTACAGTTATCATTAAACCACGGTTGCACCCCTATATGTTCTATTAGCCCTTTCCACCAATGTGACCAAATAGCTTTCTTTTTTTGATTAGTTTTATAAAAATCAATGTTTCCTTCCAAATTTCCGTATTTAGATTCCAAAACTTCTACCCAAAGACCTTTTTCACCATTCCTAATCCTCCACACCCATTTCCCCATCAAAGCTAGGTTAAACTTATTAAGATCCTTGATACCAAGACCTCCCGATTCTTTTGATTTACAAATTTGCTCCCACTTTACCCACGCGATTTTGCTACGCCCCTCATTAGCCTTCCCACCCCAAAGAAAATTTCTTTGTAACGTTTTAAGTTTTTTAATAATCACTTGGGGGGCTCGGAAGAAGGAGAAATAGTAAGTAGGTAGGGCGGCAAGAACCGCTTTCACTAGAACTATTCTACCTCCTAACGAGAGAAACTTATTTTCCCATAAATTAAGTCTTTTAACGAATTTCTCTATCACCAAATCCCATGACTTCTTTTTACTCATATCCCCCCCAACCGGAAGCCCTAAATATATAAAAGGGAACGAACCTATGGAACAATTTAGATTTCCCGCCCCCCTTCTAAGTTCGGATTCCAACACCCCCACCCCAAAAAGGTTACTTTTCTTAAAATTTATCTTGAGTCCGGAAAGGAATTCAAAGCATCTTAAGACAATTTTTAGCTTCTCAATATTATTCTCACACCATTCTCCTACAAGTAATGAATCATCCGCAAATTGCAAATGAGAAACGGCCACTCTTTTTGACCCACAAAGGTACGGTTTGAAACCTCCTACTCCATTGCACATTTTTACCATAAGACGACTAAGTCCTTCCGCCACGATTAAATACAAGAAAGGAGATAACGGATCCCCTTGTCTTAATCCCCTTTCAACTTTAAACTCTTTTGTTGGACTCCCATTTACTAGGATCGACATTGATACATTACTAATGCATTCCTTAATCCATTTAATCCATCTACCCCCAAATCCTAACAACCCCATCATTTTTATAAGGAAGTCCCAATTTACCGAATCATATGCTTTTTCGAAATCGATTTTCATCATAAACATTTTCCTCTTCTTCTTTTTCGCTTCATCAATAATTTCATTGGCTACCAACACGCTATCTAAAATATTCCTATGTCCCACAAACGCCGATTGATTAATTGATATTACATTATCTAGCACCTTACCAAGTCTATTAGATAACACTTTAGCCACAATTTTATACACACTACCAATCAACGATATAGGTCTATAATCACCCACATTAACCGGATTCGACACTTTAGGAATTAAAGTAATGAAAGTTTTAGTCATACCTCGGCTAAGTTTACCATTGGTGTTGAATTCATCAAAAACTCGCATGAGGTCGTCTTTTATAATTTCCCAGCAGTCCCTATAGAAAGTTCCACCAAACCCGTCCGGTCCCGGGCTTTTGTCCTTCCCACAACTCCACACCGCTTCCTTAATTTCTTCTTCTGAAAATTGCCTTTGGAGCTCCTCATTTGCAGATTCTTCTAATCGGACTCCCTCAAGGCTGGATACCTCGCAATTGTATGTGTTTGGCCTTGTAAAATGTCTCTCAAAGTGTGTTCTTAGACCTTCTCTCACCTCCTCTACATTTTCCTTCCAATGCCCGTCAATTCTGATTCCAAACATATTATTAATTCGCCCCCTTCTTTGTATTGCCCCGTGGAAGAATTTCGTATTCGCATCGCCTTCATTTGTCCATTTCTTTTTAGCTTGTTGCCATCGCAAGCTTTCTTGTATGCCCAGTAACCGCTCCAATTCAACTCTCTGTATTTTACCTGCAAGTGATATGTTATTATTAGTACTCTCATTATTATCATCATTATCCATTAAATTAAGATGAGCATTATTTAAAGTTTCTGTCGGTTCTGCAGCTGTGTTGGTCAGCGTTTCTGTCGGCTCTGAATCTGCCTGGGTCTATGTCTGTTCTGCATTATCTGTTCTGTGCTGCTCCTCCTGTCTCGACGTGACAGCATCTTTCATCATCTGTCCCCCATCACGTGCCTCTGTTTCAGTCCACGAGATTCCTTCGGATTGGTTACCACTGTTGACTTCCTCTCCATTTCTATCACCACTTGGCATCAGCTCATCGTCCACTTCCTCCATACACATAGCTGCATTGTCAATTTGAGATCTTAACTTATTAATTTTCCCCATCAGACCCCCCTCCCCCATTCTTGAATTCCAAAGTTTAATTTCAGATTTTAATCTTTTAAGCTTTTCACAGAAAACATAGCTCCCCCACCCCCTAATATCACTGTCCGCCCATACCCTCTCAACTAATTCTAAAAAACCTTTTTCTTTACCCCAGCTGTTTATGTATTTAAACGGTTTAGGCCCCCAATCTTTAGATTTATCATGGATGACAATGGCAATATGATCCGAAAGGCTTTTCTTTAATCCGTATTGCACTAGATTTGGCCACTTCTTAATCCAATTGGGTGATACTAGAAATCTATCTATCCTACTACAACAACTCCCATTATCCTTATACCACGTATATTTTCGCCTATTTAGAGGTAGGTCACAAAGTTCTAACTTATTTATGAATTCATTGAACAACCGGGCACTTCTCCTATTGCCTCCACCCCCAAAACCCACAATACCTACCCTCTTGCGTTCAAACTCATATCTAATATCATTAAAATCACCACATATACACCACTTTTCTTCTACTTTATCCTTCATTTTCTCATATATTATGCTCCAAAGTTCCTCTCTTTTTCTCCTATTATTCGGTGCATATACATTAAATATATAAATTTTCTCCCCATACCACCACCCACTAACCCCAAGAACCCCATCAACCCCCCAAATTTCTTCTTTTTTAAAAACGTTTTTATTCCACATACTAAGGATGCCACCCGATGCCCCATTAGATCCCGAGTAGGCCCAACCCACGTCCCCATTACCCCACAATTTTTCCACAAGTTTGTTATCACAATAATCTTTCTTCTTTTCTTGTATGCATACAAACTCCGCATGTTCCTTCGAAATCATCTCCCTTATTTCCTTCTTCTTCACCGCACCCCCCAACCCTCTTATGTTATAGCTAATGATCTTCATCTCCACTTTCTTCATTCTCCATTACCATCCTCTCTTCATTTCCTTCTCTATCCCGATTCTCCCATTCAATAAATAATTTCCTCGCTATTTCCGTATTTCCTTCATTCAATATGCCAAGTTCCTTCCCCGTTCTCATCGTTAATTCCGCTTCTTCATCGCTACTTCTTCGAATGATATGCTTGTTGCATGCTTTCACTTCACTTGTCGACGGGCTCGTACCACCGTCTAATAGCTGCACCGGATTCGCCTTTTTTCTCCCCCTCTTCTTTGTCGGTTTCCCTCTTTCTATCCCCTCTACTTCCTCTTTACTGATGTTGATCTCCTCTCTGATTTTCAATATATGCTCTTTTTCTCCTTTTTTCAATATTTCCCAAATGCCAAACGGGTCTGCATATGTTTGGTCTACTGGTTCCGCCCTTATGCCACTGTCCTCTTTCCTTACAATGGTCCCATCACTATCATCTTTTCCTCCTTTCCCTGATTTGTCTTCTTCCTCATTGTTTTTGTTCCCCCCATCGATTATCTCCCCACTTTCAGTAGTCACCTCTGATTCTCTTTCTTCCCTCTCTTTTTCTACATTTTCCCCACCTCCACTAATTTGTGTTTTCCCACTTGTTCCATCACCCTCCTTTTCCTTTTCTGTTCCATCCTCTCTTTCTCTCTCCAGTTCCTTTCCGTTTCCATTGTTCCTTTCCTTCTGCATTTCTTCCATTATTCTATCCAGCTCATCTTCTACCAGCTCCCGCTCATTTAACTCCTCATGTACTCCTTCCCCGTTCTCTCTGTCTATATCACTATTCCACTCTGTATTCCCATCCTCCTCCAAACAGTCCGACGATGATCTCCCCGAATAATAGTCCGATGTATCCTCTTCAGATTCAGTCGGTTTTCTTTTTCTCCCTTTCCTTCGCTTCGCTTCACTCCATTGTTTTCCCATTTCCTCCATCCAGCTTCCTTCAAGCTCCTCTATAATTCTCACTTCAAATTCCTCTCCTTTTATCTTTATATCAATGGCCTCTCTAATCAACTGAATCTGCGTTGTGCTAATTAGTACTTTCCCTTTCCTCAGATCCCGCTTGTTTATTGTAGCTTCACTAACTTGAATTACCTCCCCAAAATCCTCCGCTATTCTTCGAAAATTTCTCACCGTCCACCGGTGTAATGGCACACCGTATATATTGATCCAAATCCGTCTCTCATAATTTCTATCCTTTTTGTTCCAGTTCCGGATTGATTTGAACCATTGATTCATCCATTCGGTATCCTCATTTAGCAGTTGACTCTTCGCCTCAAACGTGTTGTGCATTATCCACTGTGTTTCTGAAAATCTCCCTACTTTGAATCCTTTGTGGCCATTAACCGTGAGCAAGTTTTCCAGATGTTCGACCTCCATTTCCTTGGTTAATTCCACAACGATGCAATCCGCTGCCCACATCTCGACCTCCACAGTTTCCGCCTCATTCTCTTCCGTAAGTATCCTTCTTCGTCTTTCCTTCTGCTGTCTTCGCTCCGCTTCTCTATCTCCTTCTGTAATCCCCCGTGTCGTCTCTGTTCCTTTAGGATTCGGCAGCCCAGTCTCATTCCTTTCTGTATTTTCTACCCTTTTCCCATCTCTGATTTCCTGCCGTCTCATTTCTTCTCTTACCAACCTTCTACGATATTCCAAAACTTCCGCCGTAGTCTTCTCTGTCCCCCTTTGTTCGTTTTCCGCCCCTTTCTGTTGGTCTCTATCTTTTTCCCCCCTCCCCTCCATTTCGTGTGTACTCCCCTCGTCTTCTTCCTTGACTCTCTTCTCCCTTTCTATATACTTTCGCTTCGTTTGCTAATAGTTTGAAATCCCCGATCCACAACTTCTGTACTTCCTGTAAGACTCGAGCCGGCTCTCTCTTCTTCTCGAATCGAACGAATGCGAAATTCTTCCCAAACCTATTCTTTCTTCTTGGAATATATACTTCTCTTACTTCACAAATTGGCTCTAGTAATTTCTTCATTCCCATTGAGTTGCTCCAATCCGGAAAATTTGAGATGTATACATTAAAGAACTTGGCCGCAATTGTCTTGTTCCATACTTCTTCCTGCCGGTGCCTCCCTTCTCTTCTCTTTCGTTCCTCTATCATCCACCCATCCTCCTTCCTGTTAACGTTTGTTGGTCGCTGGTTGTTTCTCCGGTGATTACGGTAGTCGGCGGCGGCGAAGCTGGCCCTAGGAACCCTAGGAGACCTTTCACCTCCGCAGACCCTCATTAGGTTTTTTTTTTTCCGAATGAAAGAAAAGTAAATAGTAAATTGAAGGGAATAGAAAATTACACGACCCACCCCTCCTTAACTAAGTAGCCTACTCAGATTAACCTCTGGATTACGAACAGTAAAAAACTTTATCAA
>JAYMSL010000990.1:0-19315 GCA_036897195.1 Plantago coronopus
ATGCGCTCGCATAGTCCCCGAACCTGGAATCCAAAACCTACTGACAGACTAGACGAGCGCATACCCTGGAGTATGCGGTCGTCCGGTCTAGAACACCTGAGAATTTCTGGAAAATTCCCAGAATTTGCACAAACACCCGCGCGCGTATACGCGCGGCTTCCGCCCACAACATGCACGTTTTCTCTCCAAGCTTGCACTCCGCACTACTCGAACTTGTGACCGAGCATAACGTGATGTAGCAATGATCTCCAGTCAATCCCATTACGACTAAAATGAATTGATGACACTAAAATCACCAACACCATTCGTAGCTACTCATTGTCCATCGATTCAACATTTAATCCAAATAAAAAATTGCATTCATAAATATTTTTCTGGTCCAATTACGTTAATAATTGAACTGTTTAGATTTTAGAATGTCCTGGACGTTATACCGATTACCAATTTAAGGTCCATTTCAATTACAATTGCCTTACGGGGCTTTCCAAATGTATAAATCAGCTATCTTATTTTTAACTTAAGTTCAGATCAATTAATATTTGGTTAGTTCATTTTTTTTTTTGAAGAGGCAAATCTATTATAATCATACTCCTACTCATACACCAATCCAATACCACCTTATATCCCCACACCAATACCAACCTTATATCACCAAATAAATCTCCACCTCCGAGAATCAAACCCGGGACCTCTCACCATTACACCCTGCACCTTACCACTGCACCACCCCCCTTGGTTCGGTTAGTTCAAATTTGTACTTCACTTCAGATCCATTAAGTTCAGTTCAGTTCAGTCCAGTTCCGAAATTTTAAGCTAAAAAGAACAGAGCCTAAGCACGTATGTAGTGTTTAAAAAAACGATGAATTATTACAAAGATATTTATCATTAGATTTGAACCTCTTATTTTCATTTTCAAAATCAACTGAGCAGAAAGCCTCCTCTGCTCCACAGACTTTCCTGGTTCACCTCTTCAATATCGACGACCTCTTTTTCACATTCCATCTCTCGAATGCTGCTTTTGATGAAACTGATTTCCAATCTCAGATCTAGGATTCACAGACAGTGGCGAAGTCAGGAGAAAAATTCACTGGGGTCCAAACAGGAGCGAACGCAAAATTTATGTCTAGGAAAAGCAAAATGTCATAAAGTCAAATAACATATTTTATATTAAAAATGAAAATTTTGATTTAAATGACTGTATATATGTCTTAAATATTATTATTTATAAAATTTAAAATTAAAACTATAATGTTCTAATTAATTAGATAAATGTATGGTGTCGTATCTCATCTATTTTTATTACTTTTTATTTACGCTTCGGCTTCTTATGTTGAATCTATTATTTAAGTTCAAAATGCATAATGTTGAATACAATAAATTAATTATAAAAAATGATATGTATGTTATTAAGCTTGTTAGAGTTTAAGAAAATAAATTACATATGTGAACAAATATATAAATGTATATGAAGATATATTAAAAGAAAAATATTTTTATCACCGGAGTAGTAAAATATGGATTTATGGTCATCTAGAAGTAGAAATATACATAGTATATATAATTTATGTTAATTTAGAATGAAGACATTGAAATTAAAGAAAATAGTAGGAGTTAAAAGCAAATTAATTTTAAGTAGGAGAAATGAAAATAAAATAAATCACCATGATATCAAAGTAATTAAAGGAAAATAGTCTAAATAAAATAGAGCAAATAAATAATTGTAAGTATGAGAAATGAAAACGAAATAAATGAATACGAGACTGATAAAAGTAATTAAAATAATAGTATAAAGGAAAATAATGAAAACAAAATAAATAAACATCAAAAGTTTACAAAAGTAAAAATAGTAATTATGAGTAATTAATGCTAAAAATTGATTTAAAACAATAATGGTATATGAAATTAATACTAAAAAGGCTGAGGGGAGGAAAGTTCAATCCACATTATTGTGGAATGGATGAGCCTTAGACGAGACAAGGCACCACTAGGCTACGTACAGAACTAAATGTTCACAAAAGAAATATTTAAATTGCTTCTTATCTTTTGTGAAAAAAATATTTTTTTTCCAGAGGGGTTTAGTGCCCACACTGAATCCCCTACCTCCGCGATTGTTCACAGAGACAAGAAAAGAAACTGAAAAGTAAATCTCCACACGATCACGTGGATCCCTAAACTGAGACTAAGACAGAATAAGCAAGGCTGTCTCTAATACTTGAGTGGTCGTGTGTTGATCACAACACACTTCTAGGGTAAACTCACACAATTTAGACAAAGATAATCCATTCAACATAAAGAAAGTAAATAATGTTTGACAGAATAATAGAGAAAAACCTAGCAACTAGCTCAACCCTAACGGGCATCAGGCTAGTAAATAGTCTAATAGCGAAATAAACAGGACAACTAGGGTTGCGCTGTGCTGTCAGAATCTGCACGGTAATTCTCCTTTTCGTGCGGAAGCTTAGTATGGATCTTCAAAGTAACCAAAGCTCTGATACCAAGATGATGGAACTGAATTCGCAATCTCAGATCTAGGGTTCACGAAGACAAGAAAAGAAACAGAAAAGTAAATCTCCACACAATCATGGTGGACGTAAAGCATTCACCACGATCATGTGGATCCCTTTACTGAGACTAGGACTGAATAATTGAGGTTGTCTCTAGCACTTGAGTGGGCGTGGGTTGATCACAACACACTGAGTAAGTCTCTTGTGATTCCGGAATTTCCACAAAGCTTATGGAAAATCCGGTTCCTTACATTAATCAGATTTTCAAGATATAATATTTACGGTTACTAAAAAAAATGCTCCCAGTTACTTAATAAAATAATGCCAGTTTCTTAATAATATGATATAATTCCAATTACTTAATACAAACACCCCAGACCGTTAAGAAAAACTCTCAGTTACTTAATAAAAAAACCCCAGTTACTTAATAAAAAAAACCCCAGGCAATTTATTACCCCAGTTACTTAATACAAAAACCCCATACCGTTGAAATTCCCAGTTACTTAATAAACAAAACCCCAGACAGTTTAGAAAAAACGTCCAGTTACTTAACTTAAAATAAAAATATAATTTCATATGACTATTTTTAATGTGTATAATAAAACACCCAGACAACATGTACAAAAAACCGCAGTTACTTAACAGCAAATTTTCCAGATATAATATTCCCAGTTACTTAATATCATACTCCCAGTTACTTAATAAAAAACTCACAGTTACTTAATAAAAATAATCTCAGCTATTAATTGACACATAACCAGACAATGCTTGTTAAACCATAAGTTATACGCGCGGTTTACGGTTGAACCATAAGTTGTAGCGCTCCTTTGTATTAATACCACAAAAACCAGAATTTCCTTAGGTCTCATGAAATTCCGGAATTTCCTGAGACTTTACCCAACACAGTTCACGGGTAAATTCACACAATTTAGACAAAAACAATTCATTCAGCATAAAGAAAGTACATAATGTCTGAGAGAACAATTGTATATCAACTAGCTTAACCCTAATGGACTTAAAACACAAGCAAGTAGATTGGACTCAGGCCCGTAAATAGTCTGCTAGCAAAATAAAAAGGAAAACTAGGGTTGATGTCGTATCTTGTGCTAGGGATACGACGTTGTGTGCTCAGACGACGGTCCATGGACTTCCCAGACTCATCAGCTTTTGTCTCTCTCCCCATGATCTTCAAACTCATTTAGTTTTTTGTCTCTCTCCCCATGGTCTTCAAATTCATTCCATTATTGTTGGCACTTTAAAGAGTACTATATGCTACACAGCTACAGAGATCTGGTATTTTCATTTGGCGATTGGAAGGAAATTGTATTTTCACTATTTCAACATCTTCCAATATATTCTTGATATTAATTTCCTTCTGAAATTTGGATTTTCTCATCATTTCTACACTTTTTTCCCTTACATATTAGTATCTACCGTTATGAGACTTGTGTAAAATAAATGTAAGATTAATATAGGAGCATATATTAAAGGAATCAAAGTGGAAATCGCATAGTCAACTCACCTTATACTAGAGTAGTAGTAGTGCAGTTCAGATTGGCAAGAGAGATGATTCCTTTTGATGAGCTACTAGCTAATAACCGCCAAGCCAACACCACCGGAAAACCACCAACGCCACCACCACCTTTAGACAAACCGCCTGGTGAGGCTGTGAGGCAGGATGTCGAGATGGAGGAGGTTGTACAAGACGGAAGGAATGAACCAAACCAGAGTCTTCCTGCCAAAATCTCATACAGAGACAAGCTTGCAGGAGCATCAAGGCATAAATACTTCGAGTCATGGATCAACCATCTTGACAAAACTAAGGTAAGTGAATTTACTGAAAATGCTTCGCAAAAGGATCCGACAATTCCTTTTGTCCAGTTCAACAGTTCAGATTGGCAAGAGTTCTGTGACCCGTGGAATAAATCGATCATCATCCAGTCGGTTGGGATCCAACGTTCTATACCTAATATCCAGAAACATCTTAAGGGACTTTGGCGCATCAAGAATGACATTGAGGTCATTGATTTGATGAAGGGTGAATATGTTGTGAGATTCAGACAAGATGATGATTACATGATGGTGATTGCGGGTGGACCTTGGTTCATCTTTGACCACTATCTAGCGATCCAAAGATGGAAACCGAATTACTTGCCACATCAAGGTCTATTAGATAACATGGCGATTTGGATCCAGCTGCCAAACTTGCCATTAGAGCTATATAATCCCCAGGCGTTGCTCAAGATTGGGAGAGCTTTGGGAACGCCGATCAAGATGGATAGTCACACAGTGGAGGTTACTCGTGGCCGATTTGCAAGACTATGTGTGGAATTTGACACTTCACAAACACTTCCTCCAAAAATTCAAATCGGCAATATGATGCAGCCAATCAAGTATGAACTAAAAATTGATTTCTGCATGCAATGTGGGAAAGTTGGGCATTTGCAGAATGCCTGTAGTCAAAAAACTAATACTACTTGCTCGACGGAGACTAATCAATCAGAACAGAGCAAGGAAGGTGAATGGGAAGTGGTGATACGGAAACCTTTCAATCGCCGTCGTCAGGGTACTAATAGGCAATCTGAGAATTTACAGCAACCTCCTAATGCTAGTGGAGTGCATAACAATGGTGGTCGGAATCCACCACTAGGGCAACCCGGAATTTTGGGGGAGAATGGTCGAGTGCGGCAAAATAAGTCGGTGCAAAAAGAGGGCTCTTCAGGGACTGTGTTGCAAATGGTCAACCGATTCCACCAGCTGGATCAACACGTGGAGGATAACCAGCCTTGTTCACAGGCTAATGTGCCACGATCGGATGCACTAAATCTTAGGAACAATGTGGAGGCTTCGTCCAATTGGGCTGGTTTAAGGAAGACTAACAGGCCTCAATTGGACTCGGATTTGGGCCTAAATCAGTTATACATGGAAGAGGACAACACTGCAATTGACCAACAATCTCAAGGACAAACAGGTAAGGGTAATAATGGTAAGGATGAAGTTAATAATCATATGAAGAATTTTAAAATTAGTGAAAAACAAGTTAATGGTGATAAAATTTTACTTTTGCAAATACAGGGAGTTGATCCTAAAATATCTACTAGTCAATTTAAAACCTTACATGATAATATTGGTAATGTTACAACAAATAATACTAGTGAAAATCATATAAGCAAACAAAAAAAGAAGTATAAAAAGAACCCCCCACTAGCTGATAATCATAAACCTAAACCTGCAATTAACACTAGTCTCACCGCCCATGCAACCAATGACGAAACGGATGGCAGTAATGAGATGAGTGGCTCAATGCAAAACATCATTATGCCTAGCCCTAATAGCGGTTTGGAAAACCAACCGGCTGTTATCAATCCAATTAAGGCTAATATTGATAGTGACAATCTTGATGTATCCAAGATACAGAGTAATGGAGGGAATGTTTTAGAACAATCTTCAGTGGATATAGTGCATCATACTCTGCAAGACACTCCTCTACACTCACCAAATTCTCCAAACACTAGCTCTAACCTAAAACCTTCTGCACAATCAAACATTGATCAAAATGCCGGGACTTCCATTGAGATGGTACCAGGAGCAACAAAGGGAAATGAATCAACAGGCTCAGGAATCGTCCGATGGATCGATGGAGACTCTCTCTCCTTTACAATCTCTGGAGGGAAGCAACCAACAGACACAAACAATGGAGGTGGAAAACCAACCAATGGTTCAAACTCCGGTGAGGGAGAACGGGTTTTTGAGCCATGCACTAAGCTCTGGTCTGAATCAGCCGCAAAGAGATTATTTAATGATCGGTCAGTGCGTGTACCTCTAATCAACAATGCACCAACAGCAGCATCAATTGTAAGGGAAGCAGTCAACAGGAACATTCAGCAGAGGCAAATGCAAAGCCCACGTTTGAACTCTCCACTCCAAACAAGAACTCTTCCAGTGGCACAGCAGAGCTTAGCACGGCAGGAGGCTCTCAACAACAGGAGGGGGTACAGGGAGACGCCAGTTCCAGTGAGGAACACGATGAGCAATGGAATTATCAGGCCACCAAGACCTCCGACAGTTCCACCTCCAAATGGAATTGTGGGGGGCAGGGGAAGTCAATTTCGGAATGGGGGAGCTGGTTCAAGCAGGGGAAGGCTGACTGGTCCTCGTCCAAATTATCAATGGAGGCCAGTGCAGAGGAATGGAGCAACATCTCATTCTCCGCCGCAAAATCAACAAAATCAGGGAACAGGGCAGGAGGCACAGGATCGACTAGGGACTCGGACGATTTCATCAGTTGTGCGAGCAGTGACGGAGGGGGATCAGGAGACGAGCCACAGGCTAATACAGATAGAGGCAAACTTGTTCCGGATTCAGCCGCTTTATCAACTTCCAACGATTTTCCAATGGGAAAGACGAAGTGGGGTGATTTCAGTTCGATGCTACTCTTCACTAACACGCCTAGCGACTGGGGACGAGCTCCGTCACCTCCTAAATATTGTTCCATGGGCAAACGTGGAGGTACAGACGGTGTCGTCAACACCGATAGGAAACGCGGAAGGTAGGACTCTGATAACTCGGGAGCCAGGGGTTTGGTACCCCATCATAACACCTCAATCAATGAAAGTTCTAATATGGAATGTTAGGGGTGGGGGCAATTCTGCCTTATTGGAAGTTCTGAGGGGCTACATTGATCGTCATAGGCCTCTTGTTACTGTTCTGCTTGATACTCGTCTTAGTTTCAATGAAACAGCTACTCTGTTAGTTAATGTGGGATATCCTAACAAAATGGTGTTTCCACCGGCAGCAAACACTCCTCAGGTAGGAGGGTTCTGGATTTTCTGGAATGCTGCCAAAATGGATCTCTTGGTGCATGATGTTACAGAAAGGATCATAAGCTTTAGAATTATTCAACCAAGGCAACCATTGGATATCACTCTTTCAGCTGTCTACAACTATCCTAATCCAGCTCAACAGAATCAGGTATGGAATGATCTTAGAACCATATCTTCTTCTATTGCTGGGCCTTGGTTAATTGCTGGTGATTTCAATTGTGTTCTTTCTGCTCATGAGAAATGTGGTGGTAGAACTCCTAATTTAAATAGAATGAATGCTTTTGCTGGTTGTTTATCTGATTGTGGACTCATGGATCTTGGTTTTTGTGGTTCTTCTTTTACCTGGGCTAATAATAGATATGCTTCTGATTATATTTGTGAAAGACTAGATAGGGCTTGTGCCAATGATCAGTGGTTTAGAACCTTTCCTTTCACTACTGTTAGGCACCTTGTAGCTCCTATATCTGATCATAAGCCCATCCTTATTGATAACTGTGTCAATATTGCCAAGCCTAAGAGAATGTTTAGCTATGAAAATACCTGGAATTCTAATCCTACTTTTAAGCTTCTTCTGGATAAATTTTGGACTAGGAATGTTAAGAGTAATTCTACAATCATTTCTATATTTCCTCAACTTGCTCATGAGATAGGTAGATGGCCTTTAAAAACTCTACACCACTTAAATCACCATTTTAACAACCTTAGTAAGAATCTAGAACACTTAGAAAATGTTGTCCATCTGAACCCTCTAGTCTTTGGTGTCCAAATTCAGGACATTAAGACTCAAATGAAGGATATTCTCATGCACAAGAAAACTTTCTGGAACCAAAGAGCTAAGTGTACTTGGCTTCATGGTGTTGACTGTAATTCAAAATATTTTCATGCTCTTGCTACTCATAAGAATGCTAGGAACCTCATCCATGGTCTGCTTAATAATGATGATGATTGGGTTATGGAACCTATACTCATTGCTGATATGTTTAAAAATTATTTTTATAACCAAAGTAGAGGTCAACAGTCCAATCTTAACCCCTTCATGAACATAGCTACTCCTAAGCTTGATGAGATGCAGTGGAATGGGCTTCTTGCTCATGTTACTGATACTGAAATTTGGCAAGCCATTAGTTCTATAGGCCAAGATAAATCACCAGGACCTGATGGTATTGGATCTGGTTTCTTCAAGTCTTACTGGAATATTATTAAACTTAATGTTTGTAATCAGGTTAGGGATTTCTTTCTCTCTGGCATGATGCATAAAGAATTAAATGAAACTCTTATCACTATTATTCCTAAAAAGTTAAATTCCAAAAGGGTTACTGAATTTAGACCTATTAGTCTTTGCAATGTGGCTTATAAGATTATAGCTAAAATACTTGTCAATAGAATGAGACCTCTTCTTGGTTCTTTAGTTTCCCCTATGCAAAATGCATTTGTTCCTGGTAGGTGTATAGGGGATAACATTATGGTTGCTCATGAATTGATTCACACTATGAATAAGAAGAAGAAAAGTAAACAATACTACATGGGTCTTAAGTTAGATGTGGCTAAAGCTTATGATAGGTTGAATTGGGAGTTCATTGAATTGGCTTTAGTTAAGTTCAACTTTCCCACCAAGTTCATTCATCTGATTATGCAATGTATTAGTACTACTTCTTTTAAGGTGAGGGTCAATGGTCATATTTCTCAAGAATGGAGACCTCAGAGAGGGATCAGACAGGGTGACCCCTTGTCACCTTACTTGTTCATCTTATGTCAGGAACTCCTAGTGCACATGTTAGGCAATCAAGTTCAAAATAAAAATCTTGATCCTTTGTATCCTAGTCAAGGTAGTGTGGCTATTCCTATCTTGTGTTTTGCTGATGACTGTATTGTGTTTTGCAAGTCTAATAGGAGATCTATAAGTACCATACAAAGAGTGCTTGACTGGTATGAAAATGCTGATGGGCAAGCTATTTGTTGGGAAAAGTCTAGAGTGTTATTCAGTCCTAATACTCCTTCTTATTGGAAACATTATATTACTGATACTTTGAATGTGACAGTTAATAAGAGAATGGATAAGTATTTAGGATTGCCTTTCATTATGGGAAGGAAGACGGCTGATTATTTCAATGAATTAATCACTAAAACTAGACTAAAAATTGATGCTTGGTACAATAGATTTCTCTCCATGGCAGGTAGGTCTGTGCTTATAGCTTCTGTTACTAATGCTCTACCTGTTTATCATATGTCTGTTTGTAAGCTGCCTGTTTCTGTGATTTCTAAGCTTAACTCTCTTAATAATAATTTTCTGTGGAATGCTTCTAAATCTGATAAAAGAAGACCTAGGGTTAGCTGGAAATCTGTTTGTATGCCTAAAAGATTTGGTGGTTTAGGTATTAGAGACCTCAGTAGACTTAATGTAGCTTTTATGGCTAAACTTGCTTGGAAACTTATTACCAATCCTTCTTCTTTATGGGCCAAAGTTCTTAAACACAAATATTTTGCTCATAAATCTTTCTGGGAAACTAGTATTAAACCTTATGATAGCTGGTTTTGGAAGCATGTCATCTCTGCTAAGGACTTTATTAAAACTAATGGTTTTTGGAAAATTGGTAATGGTGTTAATGTGGATTTCTGGAAAGACAACTGGAGTAGCTTGGGTCCTCTTGCTGATCTTCTCAATCAGGAGAGTACTCCTCCTACTCTTGTTGCTTCTATGATACAACATGGTTGTTGGGATATACACAAACTTGTGGATATCCTACCCCCCAGTTTAATTGGGATTGTGATCAGAGTTCCTATTTCTGGGGGACATGATGAAGTTAAATGGAATTTTACTACTACTGGTAAGTTCTCTGTGAAATCTGCTTATAATCTTCAATGTTCTCAGCTGCATATAGGACCTCATCTTCCTTGGATGAGACTTTGGAATATGCAAATTATGCCTAGAATTAAAATCTTCATTTGGCAGGGCATTCTAAACAAACTTCCTACCTTATCCAGACTGCTATCTTTTGGCATGATAGATTGTGATAACTGCTTGCTTTGTGGTAACAATACTGAAACCCTAGACCATCTTGTGTTTGATTGTAACTTTCTCAATTGGAGTAGAGAAAACCTCTTCTCTTCTTCAACCCTGCAACAATGTCACTCCTTACTAAATACTATACTTAGCACTGACATTGCCAGAGACACTGTGTCTAATATTGCTAGATATGCTTGGATTGTTTGGAACTTTAGAAATAAGTATGTCATGCAACATGAGAACTTCAACAACCGTGATATCTATTCTGCTTTCATGAAGAATACTCAGGAACATAAAATCATTTTCCCAGGCCTTGCTTGCAGAACAGCCAGAGTGCTGTTTAAATGGTCCCCTTGTATGGAAAAACAAGTTATCATCAATTCTGATGGTTCTGTCAAATCTAATCCTGGATTTGCTGGCATTGGATGTATCCTGCGTAAGAGTAATGGGGATTTTGTCCGTGCAGCTGCTGGTTTCATAGGCATTACTAATAATAACACTGCTGAATTATTGGCAGCTAAAACTGGGCTTGTTCTTGCTAACCAGTTGGGTTTTCAAACTGTGCAACTGCAGACTGATTCTCTATATGTTTTCATGTGCTTATGCAGGCATCAACAAGTAACATGGAAAGATCAACCACTGATGGAGGAGGCACTTCAAATAATCAAGCAGTTTAGGAGTTGCAAGATCACTTTTGTGTTTAGGGAAGCTAATGGAGCTGCTGATATTTTGGCCAAGAAAGGAGCAAACAACCCTGCTGCAGCTCAAATTTTCACATGTAACAAAATTAGTAGTTCTAGCTTAACCCAAATATCAGACTCTTTGCGTATGTATATTTGGGATCTCTGCCCTAGTTGGTTAGTTAATATAGTAGAAGGGGACAAGATAACCAGGTTCACAAGAGTTGTTAACTCTGCTGAATCTTCGGTTCTTCAATTCCTGGATCCAGGAACTTTTGTTGTAACTTAACGGTTATTCCTATTAATAGTAGTAGTAGTTTCTGTTCCAAAAAAAAGAATTTTGTGACACGAATGAATTTTGTGACACGAATGGAGTAATTTTTATTTTTCGAAAATAAAACTTTTAGGTGGTTGATCCAAATTTTACTTTTGCATTACAACTCTGGAAGTAGGACTAGGAATTCTACAAGTTTTACAATGAGCATATCAACCATCACTCATCAGGTTGATTTGAAACAAAGTATCTAGCAACTCGAACACGGTTCAATATCAACCTAGCCATGAAGAGATTGATACAAGTATACAACTAGTCAACTAATTATATCAGCTCAAAACTTCGTCTGCACTAACTCGGAATTAGAGAAAGAAAAATCAATATTATGCGTCTCCCTCTCCCTCTCCCGATGTGCTTCTGGGTTGCCACGATTAGCAAGCTCAAGTTCTGAAAGCTCGTTGTCAGAGACATAAGACAATGGAGAATCAGGAATGCTTTCAGTCTCTGGTGCATTGGACCGATACTTGTTATTGTGGAGCAAATGGATTGGTGATGAATCACGACTTGGAGTAACATTCCCACTTGTAAATCCAGATACAGATCCATCCATTCCAGGTTGACGCTGTCTCTTCCTCTGCTTAGCAGCTTCGCGCCATTTCATGAGAGCCTTGGTTGTTTGCTCCTCGAAAATTGACTTCTTCATATTGGATCCCATCTGAAACAAAAGATAGTGGAAAATGATTGGCAAGCCAATATACCGTGCTCTTCAGATATATCAGAACAGGGAGGGGACTAATCAAGTTCACAAGAGCAAATTAAAATTTCCAAAGCTTTATGTGATAACCTTGTGACACTAGTGAAATGTTAAATGGCTTAAAAGGCCACTTGGTTGGTTTTATTATTCTAGCCATCTAAAAACTATTTCGAATTAAAAGAGAAGAACTATGAAGGTTAAACGTGAAACACTTGCCTGTGTGACCAAGGAATAGAGTGGGAACGTAATGTAGCTGCAAGTGATTTGAAGGGCTACCCCCACAAAAACTCTAATCAAGATGACAACCAGTTTCTCATGGAAGCATGATGTGATTCCGAACTCATACTGCAGAAACAGACATCCTTTTCAGGACTTGTAACCAAACGTGTAGCTTAAGGAAACAAATTTCAATTGATCAAGGATCACTTACCCATTTCCACAAGAAGTATGCCAATTGGTACGCGTTCTGCAATTAGAGAGATACATAAATAAATTAATTTTCGAAAGGTATAAGCTCATATTAAGGTGGATCTGGATTAGCTTCGCAAGAGATAAATTCTATACAACTTCCTTGCACCTTGTCAGCAACAAATCAGATAATAATCTTTATTATACTATGACACTAGCTAGGTGATAAGCTTGGTTATGTTTACCTCAAAGAGGGTGAAATGTATGAGGAATAGAATCCATTGTGGCCTATTAAACCAGAAGAAGTTATTTGAGGTTTGCACCAACGGAGCTCCCCTAACAACAGAGGCGCGATCTGAAATCTGTTCTGCCATCTCCATGATTACAAGTTCAAGTTTCATACCCACTAGTAAAATTATCTGCACCATAACACGTTAAATATGAAACATTACATATAGCTCAACAAATATAACATTTCATACAGTGGCTTTTCTTCACCTAAACGCTCTGACTTTACTCTCATAAATTACGATGTTACTAGTTTATAATATGACTAGTGTTTATACTGTGTATAATAAAGTTTATAATATAATGACCTTATAATGTACTTTAATTTAATCATAACACATCGGTGCATTATTTCAAAATTTTCTGTGTAACAGCCATGTTACCACCAACTAAACTTACAATTAGTGGAACCAACGAAATCCAAGCTAGTGTATGCCATTCTGCACCATTAACAGATGAAGAACTAGGTCAGAAAGTAAAATCAAAAGTCACAAGTAGTATTGTATGACGAAGAGACAGAGAGAGAACTTACGGTAGAAATTCACGAGAAGAAACAGCAAAGCAAAGATCCATAGTGGTACGCTGCAACATCCATTTAAAAGGCATGCACCATTTGTTAGCTCAATGAACCCAAATACTATAATATTATGCATGTAAATTCTTGTGCAGTTGCAGAGTATCTTAGAACACACTCGAGAAAAAAATATCTAATAAGTGTGGCTCCTAGCCCTAGGATTCTTCATGTGGATATAAAGAAAAATAATAAAAGAAAGATGCTACATTTGTTAAGAAAGAAAGTTCACGGTGAGCATGAGCCTTTCAATTTGCGAATTCAATCCATAAGCCTCACTTAATTTCACAATTATATGATTTCGATTTCTAATCCACCCTTATAAAAAAACAGTTTTGACATCTACTTTAATGAATGTATGAACCACCTTATTCCCAAAACTGATTTGTAGTCATCTTGCATGGATCTTTTTATGTACTTGTGGAAGTCAAATTTGGTGTTTTGTGAAAAGTGGGCCTGCACATAAGCACTGTATGTCATCCACTAATACCAGCATAGATAAGTAGAAACAGAAGAACAGTTAAGATGATATATAGAAATTATATCTCATCTCCTGGTGCATATTTGGCGAGAAACTTACATTGATAAACGCGTTGCGAATGGCCATATAATCAACCTTAGATATTGATCCAAAAAATTGCCTGAAAAAAGCTGCCTGTTACACATAACATGTATATCAGTTCTCTAGTATCTCAGCTTTCTAAATATTAGAACTATTGATCCCCAAAGCAAGCCAATCTGCTATTTGCTGAAATCTATACCAGTTGAATATGATGGAATAAATTCTATAAAGAAGAAAAGGAACTTGAAGAGGATCTTACAATCCATCTGATACCAGGTTTACTGTAGATTCCTGCATGACGCTTCACGAATGAAGTTTGATGAGCTAATCTAAATCGTGCTGGATCTGTTGAGCAAAATTACATCTTAATTGAGAAACATATTAACCATCATTGCACAGTAAGTTTCTCTAGTATAACTGTATAAGATAAACATGCAATTGACTGAAGCATGTTTGGCATAGTTGCTGTGAGTCTGGGACGAACTTCAGCCTATGTGTGTGCTCCTGCTCAGTATGAAAACCATTGATACTACCATGGCTGTATCAATCTAGGAGTCTAAATGTCCCAAGAATCTGGTCCCTCAAAACACAAATGAACATTGGGCATCCAGCCAGATCTATCGCTATATGGATTCTGAAATAAATGAAACTGAAACCACTTCTAATATATGATCAGCAGTCATTATTTTGAGTTTGTTATGATGCAGATCCATTTCAGACCAAATATATTGAAATTTTCAAAGGTCTACAAATTGCTATTTGAATCTGACATTCAATAGTTGCAAACGTCAATGACGAGGTCCTGGGTATGTGACATAAGGTAAACTCATGTAACTATGATGTACATGGTCTGCAACTCTGCATTATGCATATACTATATCAATA
This sequence comes from Plantago coronopus, assembly GCA_036897195.1. NCBI lineage: Eukaryota > Viridiplantae > Streptophyta > Magnoliopsida > Lamiales > Plantaginaceae > Plantago > Plantago coronopus. The sequence continues at coordinate 14,754 of JAYMSL010000990.1, forward strand.
TAATTTACATGAAAATAACAATAGTGAATGTTACCATTAGTAAACTGATATTCCAAGGAAGAGGTCTCCAACTCCCACGCCTTCCATTTATTCATCTGATCGAAATTGACATTCGCATACATAAGATCCCATATGTTATGATTTTCCTGTCAAATGGAAACTATTTCCAGACTCACCTTGGCATGACCCAGTAACATTAGAACAACACTGTAAAATACATGCATGAGGGCCAGGAGAAATATGAAAATGTGCAACTGGTGAACGCCTGAGGAAGATATTAAGGACATCTTATCCTGCTTGCAGAAAGATCATGAACAAAGGATTAGAATAGATTTAAACTTGAATATAAAAGGGACTTAACGGATATGCATATATATTTCGAAGGATAGTAAATTTACTGTCGAAAAGCGAAAAACAAGTTAATAAACTCATTTAAGATAAAACTGTATTTCGCCAATTCTTTTACTTCAATTCAAGTGTAACTAATTCCGAAAATTTGTGGCAAATGTCTGAAGCCATGATCTGCAATACGGGCTAGAAAGTTCATAATGTAGGCATGTAGCCATTGAGATTTATGGTGGAATTGAGCAAATGACATCTAATTCCATACATTTTTGGCACAGTGGTCCACTTCAGTGTCGGCAGCAGCCAAAGATCGTCGCAAAACCATCTCCTGAGCATATGACATCAATTTTCTGTGTCCTTTATCCCCTTTATCGTCACTGTCATCATCTGAATATTTGTGGGTTAAGTCCTTGTCACATGGATGCCATTTGTTTCCAATTGATTTAGGCACACATATCTTTGTAACATAGGTTGTTCCAAAAGTAAGCAGCAAGGATATGAATCCCAGCAGCATCAGTTCTGGAAAAAGCATTGCACAAGGAAAGAAGGAAAGAAAACGAGTCAAATTTAGTAATGTTGATATCTAAGCAGTCATTGATCATAACACACACACACACACACACTTCTGTATATATGTAAGTTACCTGATTTAATTTTTTCCAAGGCTTCGAACATGGCTTTTTTGTCACGTTTCTGAAACCACTGTGATCATGATAGAACAAAAAGGAAGAATAAAAATCACATCTTTCTCTCGAAACTACGTATGAATTACATTGCGCATAAAACACATCCAATATTCACAATTCAAATGCATACCCTGCCAAGGTGCTGGATTCCATGTTCTATGATGATGGATATGAGGATAAAAACTGCACAAACAAAAGCAACAGACCATGTCGAAGTTTCCTCAAGAGACCTGCTATCTCCTGTTTCACCAGCCATGGTTACAACAATGTTGTTCCAAGCTCATGTATAGAAACAGAAGAGAATATCAAAGAAAGGAGAATGTATTGTCACTACTGAGGCATGAAAAAGTAACAGGATTTTCTTTTCCGTATTGACTGGGTCAGACTCTGTTGTCCTTTATCAGTGTTGTTACTATGTAATGAGGAAGAAACAATGATAATACCATCTTTTAATATAAATGCTTTGTCTTAACCAGAATACTTAATTGCTTCCTAGTGATCAGGCAGAATGTATTGGCCGGCCTGCCATATATGACAAAAAAGGGGTACTGAAATAAAACCATGCATGATGCATATACGTCCGGCAATGGCCCAGTCACAGTTGAACAACCTCAGCAAAAAGCAACAAAGCATAGAGTAGTCAGTAGTGAGTTTGTTCATAATTTGCAAAAGAACGAACAATTGAACAGGTCAATCCACCTATCTTTTATTTGCAACTTCACATCTGCCGTTCCATCATTGTCTTTTTTGTAGGAAAACACCACTCAGATTTTCTAGTAGTAAATTAGTTTCCAGAAACCAATTATAATCCATCCGATACATAAAAAAAACCATATCATACTCGCAGTCGACGTACCTTCATTTCTGCCAAATAGCACACTACATACTTTACCAAATCATTCAATAATAATGTAGTAAGAGAAATCAGCAGAACTTAGCTATATATGATCCATCGACGAGCATTATATTATTCGAGAAATTTGACTCAGTTAGCAGATTAACTAAGTATGAACTAACTGACAACAGCTACATAAAAGGAAGTAGTTCAGCAGAAATAGCAACACATTCTGATGATATCATAACACACAACAACACGCAAACAAAACCTCAATCAATCATTTCCCGAACAGAAAAATTTTGAAACAATACATTATACAACCTCTGATTAGCTGAAAACTCAACTCCGGAGAATTTAGCAGCACAGAAATCCGCGTTTGAACAATTGGTCGATGGATATATACAGATCGTTAAACTGATCGATCTACATGTATCCGTCAACCAGTTATTCCACGGCGGTGAATGAATCGGCGGAGGAGACGACGGCTGAAAGACGGTGACAGTGAGGTGAAGAAGACAGTTCTGTGATTAAAAAAACAATAAAGTTAAAATAAAAGTAATTTTAAGTTTTTCAAGGGCGAAAAATTATTTTAAGTTATTAAGGGCAAGAAAGTCAATACAATAAGACTAATTTTGGAATGAGTACCGAAATTACATAGCAGTCCCTTTACTTTGTGAAATTATAAATTCACAAACGCTGTTTAATTTAGGGCAGAACATATATAACCTGTCAGCAGCCGTTTCCAGCTCAATCCTAAAACCTATTGGATCCGTCTTTAATCTGCAATCAAGATTTCGATTGCAAAATCTTCTCCTGCTCTGATATCGAAATCTTTGTCTGTTTAACATTAATTTGTTGAATATTTGAATCAATCAAGAATCCGAAGATGGAGAAGCAAACTCGTCTAAAAAGAAGATTGGTACTCGCTAGAAGAAGTTTCCCACTACCCTCATGGGTGAAATTCGACAAGGTAGTCGAAGGGCGCGATTACAGATTAAATGGAGACGAAGTCGAGGTCAAGTACGAATTCGTGTACTCATCTTCTACTAGCCCTGATATTGTGAACGTGCATCATATCCAGTACCAAGAATCAAGAACGGACGTGCCTTGGCCGAACACTCATCTTGTTCTGGACGAACAGTTCCAGACCTGGTCTCTATCAGACCAGGAGCGCAAGTTTCTAATCAACAACATCATATGCGACGTCAAAGACATGTTAGACGAACCTACTGACGACACCAGGAGTAACTTTTTTCATGTTCGAACCACAATGCAACGTGATCGTGTCATCAACAGGAAGAGAAAACATGATCAGGATGATAAAGAACAACAATAGCCTGCTGATGCAGATGAAGATGAAAGATTGGTTGAGGTGTGTTCGATATGCTTGGATCGGCTTGATAAGCAGGCGATCGCGATCCTTACCTGCGCGCACTCGTTCCATGGGGCTTGTCTGGACAAGTGGTTCCAGAGGCAATATTGTTGCCCTCTTTGTCGTCAACCAGTTTATGAGTAGTGTGTTGAGCCATTCAAAGAGAGTCATTAGTTTTGTAATGAATTAGCATAACTATCAATCAGTTCAGTTGAATGATGACATGTCTAGCATCTTCTTTGTTAAAACTTAAAAGTTTTGGTCAAGTTTTATTACATATTACTGTATTACATATTTGCAAGAACAAAACCATGGGATAAACGAAATGTTTCGTATTTTGAAATTTTACAGACACTATACTCGAGAAATTATGTACTAGGTAAATGTAAATTGATAGAGTATGTGTTACATGAACTTGAACAAATCATCACACGACTAATCTCAATCTAAAATTCAACGGCTCTCAATTTATAATATTACCCAACATATTACTATATATGTTTATTACGACTAAATAATCTGAATTTCCAAAATTCTTGGTATTTCTTTCTAACATATCCAAATTAAGATTATATACACCATAGTTTTTACATTTAACTTCCTAACTTAGTTGATAATACACTTTATTTTTAACTAATAGGCAGGGATTCAAGTCACTCCTCCGTTTTATAAAAAAATTGTGCATTATTTGCATTTATTGAACTTTAATTAACCATTGACTTAGATTATAAAAGAAGTAAATAATGCGACTTATAGCAGTAGCACGCTTTCATCCAGTGACTGAAACGGCGTCGTACGGACAGACAATTCAACGGCCATCAAATCTTGAAAGAAGTCCTAAATTGAGCTCAAAGTTTGTCTTTTTCCTTTTTCCGGTACCAATTCATAAACCCCCGAGAAATCTATGATCCAGAAATCGATCCCAGTATTCCCAATACATTTTCGAACAATAATCAGATGAAAGCCCTTGTGATTCCCTTCCTTTTTATCGGATCATTGTTTTCTGCTGTTGTAAATGGTTCTTCATTGGCATCATCCGGGTCGGAGCCCACTTTGACTAACTCACTCTCGCCGTTAGAGCCGTAAGTTTCTCATTTTTGTTTGCTGTCCAATGCTTCACTTGTTTAAGATTGTAAATTGGTGTAAATGGGAGCTGGGAATGAAAAAGATCAGTTTTGTTTTGCTGGATTAGTAGTTTTTAGAGTGGTTCTTGTTGTTTAAGTTTACTTTCTCTTTTCAGTTGTGAGAAAATTAAGGTTGTTATAAGTTTTTGGAGAAGAAATGATTGTGTTGTTGGTATTAGTAGATTGGTGGCATTGGG
>JAYMSL010000991.1:0-19311 GCA_036897195.1 Plantago coronopus
TATTTTAATGATGATGCAAGCTATCCTGTGAAAACTGAGTGACTTTAAGTTGAATTTTGAGCATTTGAAGCAAAGGAAGAAGACTCGACTGGTGTCGACCACTCTTTCGACAGCCGTCGAGAGCATACATAGTGATGTTACGGTACGGAAGGTTCTCGACTGCCGTCGACAAAGTGCTGGAGCTTATTTTTATCGTGAAGTGTGAAGTTCAAGCCTTCGACAACAATCGACATCAGTCGACACATGAAGTAACTACCTTCCGAACGGATAAATGTATCTGATTTGATCCAGATTCAAACATTCTCCATTACAAACACTTCTGACACACCAAAAAACACATATTCTATCTACCTTTTCACCATTCTTAGATCTAGAATAAAAAAACTCTTGTAGGTTATCATCATATTACTATCTGTAGTGCCCTTTTGCGATTGTAAACAACAAATAAATTGAAGGAGAGATCATTTTCAAATTCATTGGTAATTTTCAATATCAAGGGAAGATTATTTTCTGTTTCATGATGTGTTATGCTATTTCAATTTGTTCTTTTTCTTTGAATCTGTACATGAGTGGCTTAACATTTTTATATAAATTTAACAATGATTACATGAATGATTGTGCAACTAGGGTTTGATTACTTTGAGTTAAGCGTGAATTGATTCTCGTTATTGTTACTATTCTGATTGTTTCTTGTAATTATGATTGTATTTTGGCTAAGTACTTTTTCTAATTACTCGATGCATTGTGATTGTTAGTCTGAATGACCAGACTCGACTACCAATTAGCACTAATTAACGCGTCTCCTAATCCAGAACTATGAATGACCAAACTCTAGTTCACGTGATTAGGATTGTGAATTATTTTCGTACGTTTATTCAAATTGATTAACGTAATGACTGGACCAAGAAAGTGAGTTAACTAGTTTTAAGTTAGTATTATTCGTCACCAAGCGAAAGTTCTTAGCTTTTGTGAAACAATCACCAATTCACTTACATTTTTAAACACTTGAAGTCAACCCCAGAATGCATTGCATGATTGTAAGTCTTTGTTAAAGTCTCATAGTCCTATACAAGAGATTTCTAGAGTTGTTCTATTTCATTTTAATGTTTTTTGTTATTTAGAAATCAGTTTTGTGAAGAAGTTCAAAAAATATAGTTCAGGCCGTTGGGTCCTTGAGAGAATCGACTTCGGCAGTAACTTATCACCTCTATAAGTGATTCGTGCGCATGCGAGCAAATAAAATTTGCACCATCAATTAATTCAGGTAGTTGTTATATTTATGGGTAGTTTCAAAAATTTGGAGGATCCAACTGATTACGGGAAAACCGACCCAAAACTAACTTGAATAACCAAAACTACCCTACTCAAGATGAACAACCTGGAATCATAAATTAAGTCATCCGACCTATTATTTGCAAGATATTTCCAAGTTTTTTAAATGTCTATTTCATAATCAATTTTACTGGCCGTTTAAAAAAAGTTCATTTTACTGAACTTCTTTGTAACCGAAGGACCTAAACGGATATCTTTCTTTGAAGAAAAAAAGAGAATGTTTGAGCGGACATTATTGGTTTTTTTTTTTTTATAGTAGAAAGGGAGGTAAAAGGATTATGGTCCATATTTGAATATGCTAGCGGTGGCGGGATGAGACGAGTATTATACTTAACAAAAATGTTGTCCACGAACCCTGTAAAAATGTTTACATATCCAAATGAGCATGTCATTCTGCGACAACTCACATCAATGTGCTATATGATCACGAACTTGCATTGAATACACATAGGTGAACGACATAACAAAAAATTCGCTTCAATTACTCATTACTCATGCATGAGGATCAAAACACATTGAAATCTATCGTGATGTAGAATATTGTCCGAAAATTTTGTTATTTAATATAATTTGAAATAGAGTAGATTCAACTTACAATTTCAGATTTATGTATGCCTTACTTATACGTCAAAATATACAAAGAGCTCATGTACAAATTGTGAAATTCAGATAGTCGTCGGTACTAAATGCAAATGGTAAAAAATGGGTAGATAATCATCCTTATTATTCATTTAGAGAAAATAGATAATTGTTATATTTATTTTAACAATAAATATATATAGAGAATTTGATGCAGACAGAGAAAAAAAAGAAAAATAAAGGGTATATTTTTGAGGCAAGAACACACAGTTATGGTGTGGTGGGTTGTTAACCTCTGAGAACGGAATCGAGGGCTTGTCTTGTCTCGTCTCTGTATTCTATTTTATTCTTTCTCTTCTCTTCTTGCTTTCACATATACATACATACATGATGATGATGATGTATCTATAGCGCTCTTATCGGTTTTTCTCAATTTCATCTCCGATCTGTAAGTTGATCCTTTTACCTCAATTTTCAATTCTACCTTTTCTGATTGCTCTTTTCTTAATTTATGTCTTGGGAGATTGGGATGCACCTGTAAAACCCTAGATCTTGTTCGATTTCGATTGATTCAAGCTTTGTTGTATGGAATCAACTGGAATTTGTTGCTGGATCTAAGTGTCGCTAGCTGGAATCAGTTAACAGTGTTTAATTTTGTGAGTGTGTCGAGTTTGTGGCGGTGCGATCTGATACTAGTGTTTGCATAAATGGCGGCGAATCCTCCTCCATTCCAGGTGGAGGATAACTCGGATGACGATTTTTTTGATAAATTAGTCAATGATGATGATGACACGGACTATAAGGTCACTGGTGTCGTGATGGATGAGGATGAATCGGATGATGCCAAGGCGTTTGCGAATCTGAGTATCAATGATCATGTTAATAATGGTGAGCTGAGTTTTGAGGGAGCTGAGTTTAGCACCAGTGGTGATGGTGACAACTCCACCACCGGAATGCATGATCTTCCCAAGACGACTCAAGTTGGAAATGTGGGGGTAAGTAGAAATTCATTGGTGTCGTCGGATTCGTTTCAGTTTGATAAATTGGTATTTGATCAGGCAGATAAAGTTGGAACAGTTGAGGAAAGTGGAAGAGCATTGGCGTCTTCGGATTCATTTGAATTTGACAATTTGGTACATGGACATGAAAACGAAGCTGGGGCTACTGAAGGATTGTCTGATGCAACGGTGGTGAGCAAGAGTAGCAGTGATTCTTTGTCTGATGCAACTGTGGCAAGTAATAATGGTGTTGGATCTGCTGATCCAGGGGTGAAGGTAGTTGATTGGAGTGCTTTTTCGGGCCAGAGTACTGGTAATGGCTTTGGATCATACTCCGACTTTTTCACCGAAATTGAGGGGTCAAATGTCGCTGATGCATTTGAAAACATTGTGGGTGATAGCTTACACAATGGGCCACAGATTACTAATGTTGATCATGTACACACACCTGCTCCGGTGGAAAATTCAACGTATATTGCCCAGAATGATGGATACAATTATGGTATAACAGCAGAGCAGAATGCAGATCCAGAATATCTGAATAGTAGTCAGTACTGGGAGAGTCAGTATCCAGGTTGGAAATATGACCAAAATACAGGGCAATGGTATCAGGTAGATGGTTATGATGCAGGCGTAAGTGTGTCCTCGCATACTGACACGACTTCACCTTCTACCTGGGGAGGGATTGAAGGGCAGACTGAAACCTCTGGTGCAGGTGTAACAAACCCCACTTTACCATCTACCTGGGGGGTAAATGAAGGTCAGACTGAAGTTTCTTACTTGCAGCAAAGTGCTCAATCTGCCGCTGAGGCTGTAGCTGAGGTGGGTACAGTACAAAGGGTTACTAGCTGGAATGATCCATCTCAGGTGACTGATCTTGCTGCAACTACGACAAACTGGGGGCAAGTTTCACAAGCCAGTGTTGACACTACCAATGCTCAATCACAATGGAATCAGGCTTCTCAAGATAACAATGGTTACCCACAGCATATGGTGTTTGATCCTCAGTATCCTGGCTGGTATTACGATACTATTACTGCAACATGGTGTCCCTTGGAATCTTACACTGCATCAACTCAGTCTACTGCTCAAATTCAAGGCCAGATGCATCAGAGCGAATATGCGTCGGCTGATATGTATTCTCAGAACAACACACAGAGTAGCAACAATCAAACAACATATAATACACATGGCGAAGACAATAGTTACATGTCTCAAGGCTTTGGCCAGCAAGGCCAAGGCCAAGATCAGAACTGGGCCAGTTCAGGAAATTCCTACAATCACCAAGCTACGATGTGGCAACCTGAAGTTGCTAGTAGTAACCCTACTTCAGTGCAGAGTGGAAGTCACCTAAAGGAAAGTCAATACGGGCAGACATTTTCTGTGACCACTGGAAGTAAACAAGGTTATTCTCATCACGGAGCAGCAAGTACATATTATGAGAACGTGAATCAAGTTCAGAACAATTTTCCTTCTCACTCACAAGGTTTTAATGTTGGTAACACCTTAAGTCAGCATACTAATGACTCCAGAACTAAGCAAAATGAGCAAATGCATACTTCGTATGAGAACTACAGCAATCAAAAACCATTCACTTTTTCTCAGCAGCAGAATGCTCCAATTCCCTATACTAATGCGCCTGGAAGGTCATCAGCTGGCCGTCCAGCTCATGCTCTGGTTGCTTTTGGTTTTGGTGGAAAGCTCATTATGTTGAAACATAATAGCTCTTCAGAAAATTTGAGCTTCGGAGGCCAGGTCTGTGTGTAATTTTTATATATATATATATACATTTTTTGGTTTCTTATGTATTTCTGATTTTCTAGTCTAAAAATTTCTATTTTCTTGTGAAGAATCCTGTAGGGAACTCTCTGTCTGTTCTGAACATAGCAGATGCTGTCAGGGACAACGTGGATGCTTCTAATCAGGGAATGGGAGTGTGTAATTATTTCCAGGTTCTTGGTCGACAGTCTGTTCCAGGTCCACTTACAGGTGGAAGTATTGGCACAAAAGAGTTGAATAAATGGATTGATGAAAGAATTGCGAACCCTGCCTCTCTAGATATGGACTATAGAAAAGCTGAAGTATTGAGGTTACTTCTCTCGCTGCTTAGAATAGCCTGTCAATATTATGGGAAACTTCGCTCTCCTTACGGTTCAGATGCTGCATTGAAGGTACGTTACTTGTCTTTCAGGTGAATAAAGTTGGTAGGACCTCCACTTCAAAGAGATTTATGTTTCATTCTGCATACTTATGTTTGTCATCTAATAATGTACTGGAGTTAATGGGTGATATATTGCATCTCTTTCAAAACTATACATTACTCCACTACTAAGCAATGAAGCAAAGAATCAAACTATTGTACATAGCCAGTATAAGTGGACAAATTCAATCACTGTACTGTAAAAGCTACTTACTGTAAACTTGAAGTTTTCCTCTGTTGATTCTGGCTTTGTACTCTCCTACCAATCTCCAAACCCGTTCATAATGCGTGGCCTATGATTAACCATTCAGAGGCTATTAGCATGCCAATCTCCAATGGCTATATATATAGTAATTATTGATGAGCAAGTTCGTCTATACAATTTAAAAGTGACTGCATGCCTTCTCCAAGATTAATTTTACAGTAGCTATCCTCAGTATTCTAATTTATTCTACTCCCTCTCTTTATTATAGGAAGTCGATGCTCCAGAGTTGGCCGTCGCAAGACTGTTTGCTTCCACAAAAAGCAATGTTTCACAGTTTGGTCAGTATGGTGTCCAGTGCCTGCAGCAAATGCCAACCGAAAGCCAGATGCAGGTACTTTGTGATTTACCCTTAAAATATAGCATATGTGGACAATGTAAGTGTCTGTTAAGAAGCACCGCTGTGTATTAGGTTACTGCCTCTGAGGTTCAAAGTCTTTTGGTTTCTGGAAGAAAAAGAGATGCATTACAATGTGCACAAGACGGTCAGTTGTGGGGTCCTGCCCTTGTTCTTGCTGCTCAACTTGGCGACCAGGTTGGTAGATATAAATCTTGAATCACAGAAGACTGCTCACTTTAACCAAACAACATTTATCTTTATATTAAATCTTTCCCATAAATACCTCTGCAGTTCTATGTTGAAACCGTCAAGCAAATGGCTCTTCGCCAATTGGTAGCAGGGTCGCCTTTGCGAACGTTATGCCTCCTCATTGCAGGTCAACCTAAAGATGTGTTTTCAGCAGAGTGCTCAACCAGTAGTAACATTCATGGTAATGGGATTGTGCCTCAGCAACCAGCTCAGGTATGCAGTCTGATGTTCATAGCTGATCCAAGTCATAAGACTTTGGCTTTTCTATATACTGTAACCAGTTCTCACTTGTTTTATATAATTGGTTTTTTTTTTTGCCTCCCTCCTAATGGCCGGAGTATTCTTTATACTTTTTTTATGCTTCTGATATTTATAGGCTGGTGCCAATATCATGCTGGATGATTGGGAAGAGAATCTGGCTGTGATAACTGCAAATGGCACAAAGGGTGACGATCTTGTTCTTCTTCATCTTGGAGATTGTTTATGGAAGGAAAGAAGTAATGTATGTGTTACTGTATCTTATGATGTTTCCATAATGTTGAGCTTCCTCTAGCCCATGTGTAGTAGGTTAAATTGACGATGGTTATTCAGGTAATTGCTGCTCACATATGCTATTTGGTTGCTGAAGCAAGCTTTGAGCACTATTCAGATAGTGCCAGGCTGTGTCTTGTTGGTGCAGATCACTGGAAGTTTCCACGGACTTATGCTAGTCCAGAAGCGATCCAGGTTAGAGCAGACTTAGATTGAGTAATTATGGATTTTTATACCTTAGTTACAATGCAGAACTTTATGCACTTTCACTATTTATGGAACTTGTAATTTTGTGAGAGAATTTCACTTGCATAAATAAAAATAATCATATTAAGGGCATGCAAATTCATTAGGTGATATATTTTGTCCGCTTGTATACAAATTATCATCTTGCTTTGCGGAGAAATTTTGCATATTGTTCCTTTTTTAAAAGTTTGTCTGCAAATGCTTATATAAGTGATTATCTGGTTTTCTACCTGTAGAAGCTATTCTTTTATTGTTTCGCTTTTTACTACTTATGTGTTGCTTCTCTAAAACTAAGGGGACAAACTGCTGCTAAATAAAGTAATTTGTATTTGCATCAGTGATTATTTTGTATTGTAACCACAGATTAAAAAATTGCTAAACTTTGGTTATTATTCTGTATGCATATTTTTTAGCCTGGAGCAAAAGCAGGCAAAAAATGATTGTGAATAGTAGGAGCTTCAGTTGCATGTTTGAGGCTGTTAATAACTCTTAACCAGGTTGCATGAAGTGTGCCAATAGCATATGCTTCTGTATCTGCTACTTTAGAGAAATTAGAGAGCATGGTTTAGTTGGATTTATGGTGTTCTAAATCGAATTGCCCTGATCTTATGTTTGACTCTTGCTTACTTGGACAGAGGACGGAGATATACGAGTACTCAAAGACGCTGGGAAATTCACAGTTTGTCCTGCTTCCGTTTCAGCCATATAAGCTTGTGTATGCGCACATGTTGGCAGAAGTTGGGAGGATATCAGATGCACTAAAGTACCTGCACTGAACAGACCTGGCTTATGTTTTATGAATTTTGCTCATGCTTTCTCATGTTTTTGTTTTCTGTTATAGATATGTTCAGGCAGTGCTGAAGTCGCTTAAAACTGGTCGGACGCCAGAGGTGGAGACTCTGAAACATTTAGCTTCATCTCTAGAGGAAAGAATAAAAGCTCACCAGCAGGTATATTTCTCATAACTCATATATCTGTCTCTCTTTCGTAAATTTTTTTACTTATCTGTAATTGGACTTTGTTCTGTGCAGGGTGGATTTTCCACAACTTTAGCTCCCTCAAAGTTGGTGGGTAAACTGCTCAATCTTTTTGATACTACTGCATCCCGCGTCGTTGGGTTACCGCCAACTGTGCCAACATCAGGTGGCAATTTGCATGGTAATGAGAATCATTACCAACCCATCGGACCTAGGGTATCTACTAGTCAGTCAACCTTAGCAATGTCGTCATTAGTGCCTTCACAATCTACGGAGCCTATGAATAGTGACAGCAACAAGGTAGCAAAGCATACAAGGAGTGTTTCTGAACCTGACTTTGGAAGAACTCCTAGGCAGGTTTGTTTAGACATAAAGCCTTCTCTTGTAAAATCTGTCCTGATCTTATTGATTGAAAATCATAAGGTTATTTAACATGGGATCAATTCGCTTGTGAGTTTATTAATTATTATGGTATAAGACTATTGGTATTCTTCTAGCATTTGTTTGTGGTTAGGTAATAGTAATGGAGATTCTGAATAGTAATTTTAGTAGACCTTGGATTTCCTTTGAGTTCTTATGGATGGATTCCTGGGAAAAAGAGGGAAAAAAAGACGCACCTTGTTGGTATGAGTAGCGTTCTCAACGCTTTTAAGCTCTCTGAAACTTTGGGGCATTACAAATCTAGTACACTTAGTATTTTTAGGTTATTTCATAGTATAGAATGATTAGAGTTTCTTATATCTGCCAAAAAATTATTTTGGTATATATATATATATATATATATATATATATATTCCTCAATTTTTGTTTTTTTTTGGTTTTAATCCATAGCCGTTGACTATCAGTTAACTTGTTGGAGTTCGAGTCATATTTGATTAGGTAGTGAAGTAGTATTTTGTTACGGTTAGTAACTTGTTAGAGTTCAAGTTATATTTTAGAATGCTAATAGATTTGGTTATATGTTAGGACCAGCCGCTACTTCTCTGTTTCGTCTTTCAGAGAAAGTTAAATCTTTCTATTTTTTTCTTAATTGCGCCCAGGGGCAAACTGATTCAATGAAGGATCCAGGTTCCACCGAAAGCAAAGCATCTACATCCCGTTTTAAAGGTTTTGGCTTTGGGTCTACTTTAGCGAAGACTGTGGGTGCAATGGGTGCAGTACTCAGCCGAGGCCGCCAGGTAACTCTCATGAGTCATGATGAGGACATATATGCCTCATGACATTCATGAAATATCTTTTTGAGTCGTACTACTTAATCTTATGGTAGCATCTTATACATCTGCAGGCAAAGTTGGGAGATGAAAATAAGTTCTATTATGATGATAAACTTGGGAGATGGGTGGAGAAAGGTGTTGAAATTCCAGCTGAGGAAGCAACTCCTCCACCCCCACCTACAACTGCAGTTTTTCAGAATGGAGCATCGGATTATAACTTAAAGAGTGCATTACAAACTGAAGTTTCTCATTCCAATGGAAGTCCAGAATTTAAAGGCTCCAGTCCTATGGATAATGGTCCTGGAATTCCACCGCTTCCACCAACAACAAATCAGTACTCTGCCCGAAGGATAGGTGTTCGATCCAGGTTAGTCAATAAATTACGTTTATATATTAAAAACATGCTAAAATAGATGTACTTGAGTTGACTAAAAAGGGGGCATCGGTGCAACTTGCAAGAGTAGAATCGCTTTAACTTCAGTCACAAACACAATCTTCCTCGGAAAATTACACTTACAATTTCTGAATTTGAGGTTGAAGCCTTGAAGGGTGGCTTCATGCTTAACTTTCGCACCTTTAATATTTAGCACCACCTGCCTACAGTGATGATATGTCTTGTAACTGCTTAAGGAAGATTTTCTTAGTCAACTCAATATAAAACTGATCAGAAACTGTTTTATCTGCAGCATTGTGCTGGCTTCTTACTGACATTGAATGTGATGACTTGGTTATATTTTCGCAGGTACGTTGATACGTTTAATCAAGCTGGCGGAAACTCCATGAACACGTTTCAATCCCCGCCCCCTTCCAACAAGCCACCAACTGTAGCCAAACCGGCAGCATTCTTTGTGCCATCACCAGTGGCTACTGTTGAGCAGCCAGTTGATGCCCCTGTAGATAACACTCCAGCTACATCCTCACCACAGGATTATTCTGTTTCTTCGTCTTTCCCGAACGACTTATCCCAGCCCCATGCACCACCACCATCTGTAGCCATGCAAAGATTTGCAAGTATGAATAATATACCCAATAATGCAATGAGAGATACTGGTTCTTTCTCTGCAAATTCGAGACGTGTAGCTTCATGGGGTGGAAGTATGGATAATTCATTCAGCCCTCCACACAGGGGTGAAGTAAGACCACTGGGAGAGGTGTTGGGCATAGATGCGTCATCTTTCGATTCTGGTTCAGGGCACTCGCGGAGGAATAGTGGCAGTTTTGGGGACGATCTGCATGAAGTAGAACTCTGATACTATGTGGGGTGTAAATAGCAAATTTTGTCATACAGCTACAGTTCTACTGAAATCGCACAAACATGTTGGCAGGAACAGTTGAAAGATCGTTTTCTGTTTCTCTTTTTTGTTTTTCACCTTGTATCGTCTCTGTTACGGTTTTGCAGGCTCATATGCTCTTTTCGACGGTGTATCTTATTTGCCTGTTGGCTGTTGTTACTACTTAGATGTACCTGTTATAGAGATAGGATTTGCTCATATGAGCGAGCAGTGTTCTTATTATATGGGCACATTGAAAAGTAAAGGTGCACATTGTACAGTCGACCATCCGTTTATTTATTGAGTAACGGAATACACACACTTCTCTCAGGGGAAGAAGATTAAACATGTTTTTAACATAAATTATTCATTCGATTCGGCTGATGGTTGATGATTGTACACTTGTTTGTTTACTTGTTGCATTACAAAATGGAGTATATAATACAGTACTATACTAGTAGTGATTTACTATATTTTATGCAAAAGTTGTTGTAGTACGCTTGTTGGATCGGAGAAGCAGCTCAAAGAATCTCTTTTCTCTTCTCTTGTGGAAAAGATACTTCCATCTCTTTGGCAAACATTTTGAAAAACTTGAAAAGTCATCATCTCCAGCGAATCCATCCCTCCGCTCAACTGATCTTCTTATATTGGTAAACATGTTGCTGAAGGCTGAAGCTTCCATCCATCTATTAAGCTAGTCTGTTATGAGTTAGCTGAAGCCTTTTGACTAGTTCTAATTATAGTGCTAAATTGGTTATAGAATAGTGTAGTTTCTGTTGTAGACTAATTCAGATTCTACTCTTCTTGTAATCTTTTACTCAAGTCTATATATAGACATCAGAAAACCACCTGCAAATTCAAGGTAGACCAAATCCTCTCTTTCTTTACATATATAAACCCCCCTGTTCATTGTAATCTAATTTGATCTCCCAGCCCAGCCACCTGCAGCTTCAATCACCATTAAATTATGGCAGCAGCAAACCCTTGTTTAAACCCCGCCGGTGGTACCACCAGCACCCCATCCAAGTCCAACCATGTACTACAATTCACAAACACACCCTTATTAACCACCACCATACTCTCAGGAGACCTTGTTGTCGACATCCTCTGTCGGCTCCCAGTTAAGTCCATCCTCAGATTCAAGTCCGTCTCCCGGAGGTGGCGTTCTGTTTTGGGAGACCCCCAGTTTGCAAGGATGCACTATCACCATCCATCCAAGGCCGATACGGACAGTTTGGTTCTAACTGCTTATCTTGACAGTCCTTATTGGACGGACTTAGTGTCGATTGCTCCAGGACAGAATAAATGTGTAGCTTTGGGAATCAAGCAACACCTATATAACTGCATTGTGGGATCTGCCATGGGATGGATATGTCAGATCAACAATAAATATAACAGGTTTCAGCTTAACAACCCTGCCCTTAACTTGAATATATCCGTCTTCCAACCCCCTTACTATCCAGATGGCAACGTTCGTGTCAGTACTGGCTTCGCATATGATCACCACCACAACGGTTTCAAAATTTTTAGAGCCGAACAACCACATGATTTTTCCAGGTACAACTAGACTGAACTCAAGTTTTGATTTTTTTTTTCAATGCGAATAAAATATGGATTTAGTACTGTAATGAATTCTTCTCTTATGTTATGTTTGTCTAACTTGGTTAATTTATTGTGTCACGGTAGTTAATCAGGTGCTTTAAGATCCTAATCTACTCCCTTCGTTCCAAAGCTTCCAAGTACATCGAATGCTCAGACGATCGTGTCAAGTACATCATTGGCAATGCGATCAATATAGGGAGTCGCCTATACTGGAGGATATTGGACAAAAAACCCAACAGGATCGTAGCCTTTGATTTGAGCAATGAAACATTTCACGTCAGTAGTTGTATCCCAAATGAGACAAGCGTCCGTGAAGTGGCCATTGGAAAAGAATCGATCACACTCATTAATCCACCCTGCACTACTCATTCAAGATCCCAGATATGGACAGTGTCCCCTGACGATGAACTCACTTTCAAACAAGTTGAAACAAGTTGGTTAGACGTGCACCCCTATAGTGCAGACAAATGCGTTCGTTGGTTAGAGGAAACACTATATCGTGTGATTCTTGCGAGCCAAACGAATGGTGATATATTGGTTGCTGACTTAAGCGCAGAGCTATTAGAAATTAAACTGTTCTCGGCGAGGGATAATAAGTTTATGACATTAACCGATGGCCTCCGTGGGTGGGTAAACTTACGCACTTGCCATATTCGGGAGAGTCTTTATCTGCTGAGTGATGCTGTGTAATGAGTTAAGTAGGAATGCATATGGCACAGTACAAGTTTTTACCTAGTAGGCTAGCATATGCTTAAATTGGACAACTAGTTTTTAAAAGTTTACAATATAGAAGTACTATATGTTTTTCAGTAAAGAATCAAAACTGAATTGGATTGCAATAAATATTAGTTCATTCTCATGATACAAACACTCCTTGTCTTTCTGGTAATTGGCCTTGATTTAGCGTGGGATTCCTCCACAGATCACAAACATGAAACAGCAGCAAAATCAGAGGACAGTACGTTTCAAAGGTAACACAAACAAGACCTTCAAGATAATATTGTCTGTTTCACATCTTATATATAGCAGTGCAGCTTTGTTTCCTAACATAAAATGTACAATTTCAGATCAAATAAACAGTGCGCGCAGTATGAGATTATTTACTGTGATTGTTCTTGAAATGTCTTATTAGCTAACAAGCGTGTAGGCAGTATTAGGCGTTAGTACGGTTTTTTGTTTCCGTGGTTGGAATGAATGATGTTCTGTGCTATTGTTCTTCGATATCATATAGTAACAAAGAATTGGAAGCAGAGGAGCTCGAAAATATATCTGATCAAGAGGCGGAAGTTGTTATGGTTATGGGAGAATATGAAGCAGCCCTTGTTGCTGCTACTGTAATTGGAACAGAAGTGAATGAAAATGTGTAGATGACAACATCACATTCACATATATGCTCAAATATAATCTAACAGTAATATTATGTTCCTGGTACATATC
This sequence comes from Plantago coronopus, assembly GCA_036897195.1. Classification (NCBI taxonomy): domain Eukaryota; kingdom Viridiplantae; phylum Streptophyta; class Magnoliopsida; order Lamiales; family Plantaginaceae; genus Plantago; species Plantago coronopus. Next base: position 13,239 of record JAYMSL010000991.1, read on the forward strand.
CACAGCATTGCTAGCTAGCTGGTCTCTATATGAATTTGCTAGCTTTGGTTTAAACAAATTTGACAGCATCAAAGTAAACTAAACACTAGAGTACATACAGACTATCAAATGCACGAGCACGACCTGGCCAAGTAACGAACCCAAGGAACGTCTGTTATTCCAATAGAATTGCAAATTACACACTTTGGCCATCATCACCCGGTATCAAAATCATAAATATATAGCTATGTCTATGCGAGCTTGAACTCGGAAAACAAGTTCTACATAAAATAATAACAAGGGAAAAGCTGAAAATCTGTCTACTATATCAACTACTCTTAGCTACTAGCTAGGGAGATTGTTCATATCTATGAATTTTTAACTTGAGCTTCAACCTCAACCTATCATTCGTTTTCTCTGCCTCTGCTTCCAGCTTCCCGTCACCAGAGCCACCAATTCCGTGAAGCCAATTAAGGCTCGCGGGAAGTATTAGAAACTTGTAAGGAAAATATTTGAGACCATTACACAAAGTAAGTTTTTTCAAAGGTTCCTTGTTCTTCACACCAAACCACATAAACTGGTTACGATGAGTACGAATTATGACCTGGTCTTTACTCTTTATATAAGCTATAGGCCTCATTTTCGAACTGGAAGAATTATAGTGAATCAACCGAGTCCATCTGTTTTCTTTCCCGTAATCCTTCAAAATCCATATGGTGGTCTGGTTATGCCCATGGTAACTAAGAAACAAATATCCTCCCAGTGCATTGATACGTAAGAAACTACGTATATTATCAGGCGGCAGTGGGAGCTTGCGGTAAGTTTCTGTTGTAAGATCAAGAGCAACTATCCAACCCACCACATTGACATGTTGTCCTCGTTCACGATGCTCCCTAATAATCCAATGCAATGCACCGTTAACAAAAGCAGCCCCGTCCGGATAAAAAATCATATAACTTGATGTTGTGCGATACTTGAGAAAGTCGTTTATCACATGCCAAGCTCTCTGTTTAACAGAGTATATTAAAGTTTTGTGCACTTCATGATTGTCAGGTTCGGGAGCAAGTCGAACAGCAATTCTGAGGACCTTGTAATCATCAGTTGCAGCATCGTATCCTAGGCCGATATAGTCTGTGGTATAGCCGACCATGTCATTGCGTTTTGCAGGCGACAAACCAATAGAAGGCAATATCAAGTGATGCTCATTGGTATAAGGATTCAGTAGCCCATATTGGTCTGCATACCGACCCAGACGTCGAGCAGCAGTAAGAATGAGGCCATGGCATGATGCCTGGGGCAATTCAAACTGCAGCCGAATATCAGTACGACCGATGGCATTGACTTTGGTAGGGTGGATTTCAGTGGTTTCTGAAATATAGTTAAGGTAACCAAGAGGGATGGTGTAAAGTTGTCTGGAGCACTCATCTTGAATCAATAGGGTATCATAGTGATGCGATTGGGCGAAAACAGGATCGTCGATCAAGGAACGCCATTGTTTGCAGACAGTCCTGAACCGAAGCAGAGACTCAGGTTGAGAAATACGAGTCAGAATTTCGAAAATTATATCGGTTGGAAGAGCAGCCGTCGACGACATCTTAATAATTAATTACCGGCCGATCGAAGCAAACAAAACAGGTGGGTTGTTCGTCGTAATTCTTCATGCATATAAGTTAATAAATAAATAAATAAATAAATAAATAGATGATAACCCTAATTGATCCTAATAATTATTGGAGATGAGTAGAATCCAATAAGGAAAAGGAAATAATTAAAAGACACTCCTCCACGAAACCAAACACCAAAAAGGGAGTAGAAAACAAAGCAATGATATTTGCCATTATGGCTAGTTAACACTGATTAAATATGTGTATTTGATAAGTGTTCGAAGGTTTTTTTTTTCTTTTCTTTAATTAACTCTATGACCCTTGTCAAGTCGTGAGTTGTTTCCATGGGGTGTACTAGTATCAATGCAGCACATACCACTAAGGATCCTGATTTACTACTTATTTGCCTACTTGAGCCACTAATAATATGACACGTGTCACATTCCTTAACACAAACAATAAAGTCCCTAAACAGCCCCAATTCCCTATCTGGTTATCTTTCACGCCAACAAACTTCTCAATTCCTCTCGTCAATTGCATCGCCTTCTTCTCTGACCAGCTTCCGCTGTGCCACCGCGCCGGAAACTTCTAGAGTTCACTGTTATCGCAAACTGTCGATGCCACTGGACTATATTTTCTTTCAATTGTGGCATTTCTAATTTTCGAGGTAAATTTTGTCTATTATAATTATACCCTTGATCTTTCTATTTGCTCAATACTTCAGATCAAATGATTGCTCTGAAATAATTCGTTGTGTTTATTGTGTCGTAAATACTTGTAATGAATCGTCCTATCATTAAAATTATACAACATAAGCTCTGATGTATTGAGTGATCAGCTCCTGTATATACAAACGCAAGTCATACACACGAACAGATCCCAGATAAAATAACACTACGAGATGGCTACACTATATGCTCTGAACTGAAGTTTATAGCCGCAAACAAACAAGTGAAATTGGAAAATTGATGCCAAGTTTTCAATGCTGGGAGCGAACATTACAAAAAGTGTCCTTGGAGTAGTTAACAGACGAGTTTGCATCATTGGACGAGGCAAGAAAACAATTACTCAAGTTATTTTCGATTCTATTTTGGGTAAAATGCATAAAACTACCCACAGCTTCAAGTTTATTGATCCAACCAAACCCCATTGTTCTATGCCATGATCAGTAAGATTCATAAAGTCAAACTAATCTGGAACGGCCAAACATAACGACAGAACAACCTGGCTCTTTGCGGCCCTGTAAAAAATTGGCAGATAATGTCTTTTGTGTTTTGGCTGGAAATATCTCTGAGAATCAGCAAATCAATGTCACCTTGGAACTGATAGACCTAGCTCTAAATTAGAAAAATTGACTTGTATCAGAAAACGGAAGTGAAATAGTACATAGCAACTAATGAAACAAGATAAAGATCCTCAATAAAGCAGGAGTACGCTTTCCAGCAAACCAGAAAACAGCATTGGAGTTTTCTACAATTAAGCGTTAACAATGAGCATTTTCAGTACTAAGAATATCTTCAGGAACTTTAGAACGGTTGATTGAGCTGCAACTCCAGAAAAAATTCACGTTCCATCAATTTCATCTGGGGAGAGGAGAACTAATATTACTATGTATGTTAAGATGGCAGTCACTCAAAAATTGGGAAAACAAAACATGGGCATATAGAAAAGCTCTGGATTTGTTCAGATCAACACATTTGATTCTATCTACCTGGTTCTCTCTCAATGGCCAGTTAAGTACCTCCTTCAATTGTACGATGAATTAATCTACTCATCATTCAGAATTAGTCACACACTACTCGGCTACTCCATTAGTCCATTATAGAATTATTCACCAGAATTTCTTCTAAGTAATTGAGTTCATTTACGGTATTCAGGGTAAGTGTATTGACAAAGAATGGCTATGGGTTACCCACATCAACAAAAAGAAAACATTTAGATTTTAGAGGGTCAATAAATGGCCACGTTAAAATTAACAAGCAATCTGATCCTTCAAATTATATTAATGTAGCAAAATCATTTAGAGTTAACGGAGAGGTTATAACCCAGACACCATCTATCGCCAGTCATAGAAACAATTGGAAAACGGGAAAATATTTGACTTGATAATCTTGCCATAGCAGCATCTTCATAAATAACATAATGACCTTTTACATGATAGCAAACAATCAGCTGGCAACGGAAACCTACAACGCTGGACCAATACTACATGGCAAAGTATGGAGGAGCATGTTTAATAATATTTAGATTCCTATGCTGCTGAGTTAGTTCTTTTAGGATAACTGCAAAAATGTATATTTATCATTATACAGGACTGACTCGTGCAGAAGGCCCCGTTTGGTTCCTGCAGTTCTTTCAAGCATGCGGAACATCATGTGCCTGCAGGAACCAAATACTCCAATGAGATACCTAGGCTGGCCACTGTTTCATCTCAAACCAAATTTCTCAATATGCACCAGGAAGGATGTGAAGAAATAAGGTAACAATTATCAACCCTCACAACTCCAGGAATGATATCCCGGACTGGACAATGTCGCTTTAAAGACTAGCATTATTGACTATAGATTATCAGATTCTATTAATGAACTCTCGTGGTATAGGCGAAAGTAATCAAGAATCAACAAGTTCAGTACAGCATCAAACAAAACAACTAAACACTAGAGAAAAGACTGCGGGCCAAGGAACTTGTGTTATTCCAATAGAATAGCAAATTACACTTTTGCTCATCACTCAGTATTTCATAAATTCATAACTACTACAGTATATAATGAACTAGCTCCTATCAGCCATGAGCAAAATTATCAATGGAAAAAAGCATAGCATTATGAATGGAGAATGGTCAGCCATCATCACCTTGAGAAAGAGCTCTACAACCCTCAGCATTTAAGCTCAAGCATGAAATCAGCCTCGCCCTCGCCACCGCGCTGTGCAGCGGCAGCATCGACGCAACTGCCCCCAGCTCCACCGGTGACCTAAACGCCCAAATCCACAATTAATTAATGAAATTGTCAGCTAAAACGGACATCGAGATTTGAATCTGGAATTACCGTGAGAGGAAGAACTGAGTGGGTTTTACTGGGGAGGCGGATTTTGTGAAGGACGTGGTAGCTGGTCTAGCAGGCACAAAAGGCGTGGGTTTGGCAATGGTGGATCTGAGTCTTGAAACCGAACCTCTGAAAACTCGGCTGCAATTCGACGCCATTGTTGACGGAAAGTGTATAAGGCGATTATGGCCGGCAGGATTTCGGTCTTTTTGCTTAGGGTTTATGGTTTATCGGTCAGGACCCAGGACTCAGGACTCAGGAGTGTCAGTGGGTTAGATCTGGATCCGAACCGGTCTGGACCTAAGTGGCTAAGTCACATAATTCGTTGGATTTCAAGCTATAATGACGTTCTGAGCGCGAATTTGCGTTCCGAGCACAGGAACGTCTATAAATCGCGATCTAAGACTCACTGATTCGCGAATGGAAGTTCACTAATGCAGCTGATCTTATATTTTGATAAATCGAACACAAAAAAGGTAGGAAAGTTGGGAAGATCAATGTAGAGGAAAACGGCAACAGAGAATAAGAGAATATTGCGAACTCGCTCTCGTTCCCGCTTTCGTTCTACGTGACTAAGGTCTGGACTCTAGAGTATTACGTGGATTATTATCACAAAAAAATGATTTTCAAAAAAATAGTCAACAAATTTGAAAAATCTAAAACTAGGTGTCAATGACTCCCGTATGTCACTGTCGAGACAAGAGAAAAGGGATATTGGTGGTGGTAGTAGGAAATCTTTGGATATGTCATGACCTAGTATGGCGAGGGCACCATCACAATTGTTAGTATTGGTGTTACGAAGTGTACAGTTTTATGAAAGCTGATGAAACTGTCTTCGAAAAGAGCATGTCACTGATGGTTCGAGGTGGTGGTCTGGTCGATCTCACAATGTTAAACACAATCTCTAAATCAACTTTAACTTCAATGGGGGAGGGGTGGGGGTTTCCAAGCTAGTGTCAAACCCTCACGCAAGGGGCCAGTGCCTCAGCCAAGTTGATGGAAACGTCATGGAATTTCAAGAAAATACTCGGACCCCAAGCACCATGATGATCCTTGAGTACCCAACGAAATCTTCGCTCGAGTCCTAGGAACCAGAAAGGGCCTTGTAAAATCGCTAGCCAAGGACTTGACACGAAAGGCTAACACATGAATATTAGTGCAGATATTGCGAAAAATAAAGTCATTACGAGATTTCCAAATATGTCAAATGATAAAAAGAATTAAGTAAACACAAAATGATGTCAAGAGGCGTAAGATAAGAGAATGTTATAGAAGGTCATATTTACAAGATTTTCGTGAATCCAAGTCTCGGAAGGAATCTCTTACTATCTAAAAGCAAACACATTCAAAGGAGTTGGGACACCATTTTCCTAATTTTGACCATCTAATTAATTTTGACTTTCTCTAATCTCTTCTCTTATATCTCTCACATTAGTATCTCTTACT